>OZ021680.1:21012891-21185625 GCA_963978505.1 Listrodromus nycthemerus | reverse complement strand
AATCTAAAACAGTATAAACAAAAGGTTTTTGGAGAATTTTTAATTTTGCCCATTTTTGGGGTAGGGAATCCTGGGTTAAATTTTGCGAAACGACACATTTTTTTGAAAAATTTCGAGATATCGACCTGAAACCTTCACCATTAGATCCAAGTCGCATACTTCCCAACCGATTTTGTGGGTTAAAAAATTCTAAAAAAATTTTTTGCCATGTTTTATGCCGAAAAACGTTTTTCCGTTTTTCGCCGAAAATGCCGATTTCGAAAAAATCGATTTTTCCGAGGAAAAACTTTTTTTAGAATTTTCTCGTGGCTGAAATCGGTTGGGAAGTATATGACTTGGATCGAATGGTGAAGGTTTCAGATCGATATCTCGAAATTTTTCAAAAAAATGTGTCGTTTCGCAAAATTTAACCCAGGATTCCCTACCCCAAAAGTGGGCAAAATTAAAAATTCTCCAAAAACCTTTTGTTTATACTGTTTTAGATTGCAAATTCATCACTGAAGCGAATGGCGAAGGTCCCAGGTCGATATCTTGAAAAAAAAAATTTCCGATTTTTTCGAGCCGGAAAACGGTAAGGGTACCCCCTTTGCATCGAAAAAATCCGAAAAATTTTTTTTCAAGATATCGACCTGGAACTTTCGCCATTCGATTCAGTGACTTATTCTCGTTCTAAAACTGTATATTTAGAGCCTTTTCCGATAATTTTTAAAATTCGACCTTTTTGGGGTAGGGAATCCTATGTTAAATTTTGCGAAACGACACATTTTTTTGAAAAATTTCGAGATATCGATCTGAAACCTTCACCATTCGATCCAAGTCATATACTTCCCAACCGATTTCAGCCACGAGAAAATTCTAGAAAAATTTTTTCCTCGGAAAAATCGATTTTTTCGAAATCGGCATTTTCGGCGAAAAACGGAAAAACGTTTTTCGGCATAAAACATGGCAAAAAATTTTTTTAGAATTTTTTAACCCACAAAATCGGTTGGGAAGTATGCGACTTGGATCTAATGGTGAAGGTTTCAGATCGATATCTCGAAATTTTTCAAAAAAATGTGTCGTTTCGCAAAATTTAACCCAGGATTCCCTACCCCAAAAGTGGGCAAAATTAAAAATTCTCCAAAAACCTTTTGTTTGTACTGTTTTAGATTGCAAATTCATCACTGAAGCGAATGGCGAAGGTCCCAGGTCGATATCTTGAAAAAAAAAATTTCCGATTTTTTCGAGCCGGAAAACGGTAAGGGTACCCCCTTTGCATCGAAAAAATCCGAAAAATTTTTTTTCAAGATATCGACCTGGAACTTTCGCCATTCGATTCAGTGACTTATTCTCGTTCTAAAACTGTATATTTAGAGCCTTTTCCGATAATTTTTAAAATTCGACCTTTTTGGGGTAGGGAATCCTATGTTAAATTTTGCGAAACGACACATTTTTTTGAAAAATTTCGAGATATCGATCTGAAACCTTCACCATTCGATCCAAGTCATATACTTCCCAACCGATTTCAGCCACGAGAAAATTCTAAAAAAAGTTTTTCCTCGGAAAAATCGATTTTTTCGAAATCGGCATTTTCGGCGAAAAACGGAAAAACGTTTTTCGGCATAAAACACGGCAAAAAATTTTTTTAGAATTTTTTAACCCACAAAATCGGTTGGGAAGTATGCGACTTGGATCTAATGGTGAAGGTTTCAGATCGATATCTCGAAATTTTTCAAAAAAATGTGTCGTTTCGCAAAATTTAACCCACGATTCCCTACCCCAAAAGTGGGCAAAATTAAAAATTCTCCAAAAACCTTTTGTTTGTACTGTTTTAGATTGCAAATTCATCACTGAAGCGAATGGCGAAGGTCCCAGGTCGATATCTTGAAAAAAAAAATTTCCGATTTTTTCGAGCCGGAAAACGGTAAGGGTACCCCCTTTGCATCGAAAAAATCCGAAAATTTTTTTTTCAAGATATCGACCTGGAACTTTCGCCATTCGATTCAGTGGCTTATTCTCGTTCTAAAACTGTATATTTAGAGCCTTTTCCGATAATTTTTAAAATTCGACCTTTTTGGGGTAGGGAATCCTATGTTAAATTTTGCGAAACGACACATTTTTTTGAAAAATTTCGAGATATCGATCTGAAACCTTCACCATTCGATCCAAGTCATATACTTCCCAACCGATTTCAGCCACGAGAAAATTCTAGAAAAATTTTTTCCTCGGAAAAATCGATTTTTTCGAAATCGGCATTTTCGGCGAAAAACGGAAAAACGTTTTTCGGCATAAAACATGGCAAAAAATTTTTTTAGAATTTTTTAACCCACAAAATCGGTTGGGAAGTATGCGACTTGGATCTAATGGTGAAGGTTTCAGATCGATATCTCGAAATTTTTCAAAAAAATGTGTCGTTTCGCAAAATTTAACCCACGATTCCCTACCCCAAAAGTGGGCAAAATTAAAAATTCTCCAAAAACCTTTTGTTTGTACTGTTTTAGATTGCAAATTCATCACTGAAGCGAATGGCGAAGGTCCCAGGTCGATATCTTGAAAAAAAAAATTTCCGATTTTTTCGAGCCGGAAAACGGTAAGGGTACCCCCTTTGCATCGAAAAAATCCGAAAAATTTTTTTTCAAGATATCGACCTGGAACTTTCGCCATTCGATTCAGTGACTTATTCTCGTTCTAAAACTGTATATTTAGAGCCTTTTCCGATAATTTTTAAAATTCGACCTTTTTGGGGTAGGGAATCCTATGTTAAATTTTGCGAAACGACACATTTTTTTGAAAAATTTCGAGATATCGATCTGAAACCTTCACCATTCGATCCAAGTCATATACTTCCCAACCGATTTCAGCCACGAGAAAATTCTAAAAAAAATTTTTCCTCGGAAAAATCGATTTTTTCGAAATCGGCATTTTCGGCGAAAAACGGAAAAACGTTTTTCGGCATAAAACATAGCAAAAAATTTTTTTAGAATTTTTTAACCCACAAAATCGGTTGGGAAGTATGCGACTTGGATCTAATGGTGAAGGTTTCAGGTCGATATCTCGAAATTTTTCAAAAAAATGTGTCGTTTCGCAAAATTTAACCCAGGATTCCCTACCCCAAAAGTGGGCAAAATTAAAAATTCTCCAAAAACCTTTTGTTTGTACTGTTTTAGATTGCAAATTCATCACTGAAGCGAATGGCGAAGGTCCCAGGTCGATATCTTGAAAAAAAAAATTTCCGATTTTTTCGAGCCGGAAAACGGTAAGGGTACCCCCTTTGCATCGAAAAAATCCGAAAAATTTTTTTTCAAGATATCGACCTGGAACTTTCGCCATTCGATTCAGTGACTTATTCTCGTTCTAAAACTGTATATTTAGAGCCTTTTCCGATAATTTTTAAAATTCGACCTTTTTGGGGTAGGGAATCCTATGTTAAATTTTGCGAAACGACACATTTTTTTGAAAAATTTCGAGATATCGATCTGAAACCTTCACCATTCGATCCAAGTCATATACTTCCCAACCGATTTCAGCCACGAGAAAATTCTAGAAAAATTTTTTCCTCGGAAAAATCGATTTTTTCGAAATCGGCATTTTCGGCGAAAAACGGAAAAACGTTTTTCGGCATAAAACATGGCAAAAAATTTTTTTAGAATTTTTTAACCCACAAAATCGGTTGGGAAGTATGCGACTTGGATCTAATGGTGAAGGTTTCAGATCGATATCTCGAAATTTTTCAAAAAAATGTGTCGTTTCGCAAAATTTAACCCAGGATTCCCTACCCCAAAAGTGGGCAAAATTAAAAATTCTCCAAAAACCTTTTGTTTGTACTGTTTTAGATTGCAAATTCATCACTGAAGCGAATGGCGAAGGTCCCAGGTCGATATCTTGAAAAAAAAAATTTCCGATTTTTTCGAGCCGGAAAACGGTAAGGGTACCCCCTTTGCATCGAAAAAATCCGAAAAATTTTTTTTCAAGATATCGACCTGGAACTTTCGCCATTCGATTCAGTGACTTATTCTCGTTCTAAAACTGTATATTTAGAGCCTTTTCCGATAATTTTTAAAATTCGACCTTTTTGGGGTAGGGAATCCTATGTTAAATTTTGCGAAACGACACATTTTTTTTTTTAAATTTCGAGATATCGACCTGAAACCTTCACCATTCGATCCAAGTCATATACTTCCCAACCGATTTCAGCCACGAGAAAATTCTAAAAAAAGTTTTTCCTCGGAAAAATCGATTTTTTCGAAATCGGCATTTTCGGCGAAAAACGGAAAAACGTTTTTCGGCATAAAACACGGCAAAAAATTTTTTTAGAATTTTTTAACCCACAAAATCGGTTGGGAAGTATGCGACTTGGATCTAATGGTGAAGGTTTCAGATCGATATCTCGAAATTTTTCAAAAAAATGTGTCGTTTCGCAAAATTTAACCCACGATTCCCTACCCCAAAAGTGGGCAAAATTAAAAATTCTCCAAAAACCTTTTGTTTGTACTGTTTTAGATTGCAAATTCATCACTGAAGCGAATGGCGAAGGTCCCAGGTCGATATCTTGAAAAAAAAAATTTCCGATTTTTTCGAGCCGGAAAACGGTAAGGGTACCCCCTTTGCATCGAAAAAATCCGAAAATTTTTTTTTCAAGATATCGACCTGGAACTTTCGCCATTCGATTCAGTGGCTTATTCTCGTTCTAAAACTGTATATTTAGAGCCTTTTCCGATAATTTTTAAAATTCGACCTTTTTGGGGTAGGGAATCCTATGTTAAATTTTGCGAAACGACACATTTTTTTGAAAAATTTCGAGATATCGATCTGAAACCTTCACCATTCGATCCAAGTCATATACTTCCCAACCGATTTCAGCCACGAGAAAATTCTAGAAAAATTTTTTCCTCGGAAAAATCGATTTTTTCGAAATCGGCATTTTCGGCGAAAAACGGAAAAACGTTTTTCGGCATAAAACATGGCAAAACATTTTTTTAGAATTTTTTAACCCACAAAATCGGTTGGGAAGTATGCGACTTGGATCTAATGGTGAAGGTTTCAGATCGATATCTCGAAATTTTTCAAAAAAATGTGTCGTTTCGCAAAATTTAACCCACGATTCCCTACCCCAAAAGTGGGCAAAATTAAAAATTCTCCAAAAACCTTTTGTTTGTACTGTTTTAGATTGCAAATTCATCACTGAAGCGAATGGCGAAGGTCCCAGGTCGATATCTTGAAAAAAAAAATTTCCGATTTTTTCGAGCCGGAAAACGGTAAGGGTACCCCCTTTGCATCGAAAAAATCCGAAAAATTTTTTTTCAAGATATCGACCTGGAACTTTCGCCATTCGATTCAGTGACTTATTCTCGTTCTAAAACTGTATATTTAGAGCCTTTTCCGATAATTTTTAAAATTCGACCTTTTTGGGGTAGGGAATCCTATGTTAAATTTTGCGAAACGACACATTTTTTTGAAAAATTTCGAGATATCGATCTGAAACCTTCACCATTCGATCCAAGTCATATACTTCCCAACCGATTTCAGCCACGAGAAAATTCTAGAAAAATTTTTTCCTCGGAAAAATCGATTTTTTCGAAATCGGCATTTTCGGCGAAAAACGGAAAAACGTTTTTCGGCATAAAACATGGCAAAAAATTTTTTTAGAATTTTTTAACCCACAAAATCGGTTGGGAAGTATGCGACTTGGATCTAATGGTGAAGGTTTCAGGTCGATATCTCGAAATTTTTCAAAAAAATGTGTCGTTTCGCAAAATTTAACCCAGGATTCCCTACCCCAAAAATGGGCAAAATTAAAAATTCTCCAAAAACCTTTTGTTTATACTGTTTTAGATTGCAAATTCATCACTGAAGCGAATGGCGAAGGTCCCAGGTCGATATCTTGAAAAAAAAAATTTCCGATTTTTTCGAGCCGGAAAACGGTAAGGGTACCCCCTTTGCATCGAAAAAATCCGAAAATTTTTTTTTCAAGATATCGACCTGGAACTTTCGCCATTCGATTCAGTGACTTATTCTCGTTCTAAAACTGTATATTTAGAGCCTTTTCCGATAATTTTTAAAATTCGACCTTTTTGGGGTAGGGAATCCTATGTTAAATTTTGCGAAACGACACATTTTTTTGAAAAATTTCGAGATATCGATCTGAAACCTTCACCATTCGATCCAAGTCATATACTTCCCAACCGATTTCAGCCACGAGAAAATTCTAAAAAAATTTTTTCCTCGGAAAAATCGATTTTTTCGAAATCGGCATTTTCGGCGAAAAACGGAAAAACGTTTTTCGGCATAAAACATGGCAAAAAATTTTTTTAGAATTTTTTAACCCACAAAATCGGTTGGGAAGTATGCGACTTGGATCTAATGGTGAAGGTTTCAGGTCGATATCTCGAAATTTTTCAAAAAAATGTGTCGTTTCGCAAAATTTAACCCAGGATTCCCTACCCCAAAAGTGGGCAAAATTAAAAATTCTCCAAAAACCTTTTGTTTGTACTGTTTTAGATTGCAAATTCATCACTGAAGCGAATGGCGAAGGTCCCAGGTCGATATCTTGAAAAAAAAAATTTCCGATTTTTTCGAGCCGGAAAACGGTAAGGGTACCCCCTTTGCATCGAAAAAATCCGAAAATTTTTTTTTCAAGATATCGACCTGGAACTTTCGCCATTCGATTCAGTGACTTATTCTCGTTCTAAAACTGTATATTTAGAGCCTTTTCCGATAATTTTTAAAATTCGACCTTTTTGGGGTAGGGAATCCTATGTTCAATTTTCGAAACGACACTTTTTTTTTTTAAATTTCGAGATATCGACCTGAAACCTTCGCCATTCGATCCAAGTCATATACTTCCCAACCGATTTTGTGGACGAAAAAATTCGAAAAAAAATTTTTCCCCGAGAAAATCACTTTTTTAAAAATACGCATTTTCGTCGAAAAACGGAAAAACGTTTTTCGGCATAAAACATGACAAAAAATTTTTTTAGAATTTTTTCATCCACGAAATCGGTTGGGAAGTATGCGACTTGGATCTAATGGTGAAGGTTTCAGGTCGATATCTTGAAAAAAAAAATTTCCGATTTTTCGGTTCTTGTTCCACGAAACTCTGTCTCCTATTTTTTTTTGTGTATTACGAGAAGGTTTGCTATTTTATTTTTATTTTTTTTTCTCAGTCGGGAAATTCACGATTAAACAAACGTTTTCGCTGGAATGAATCGGAAGGCTAGTTGATATAATTTTTTTTTCTTTGAACTTCACAAAGTGTATTTTTTTTCGGAGGGGTTTTTTGAGCCAGGACACACGCAGTCGAAAAGCCATTAATAACATTCGTTCGTTGAAAGCGCCACTTTGGTTGCATACAGCAGATTGGGAGAAAAAATGTCGTACATGGCTTTTCGATCTGTGAATTTGCTGAGCCGGAAAAAGCTTCTAAAAAACATAGCCCACAGCGGTTGAAAATCAGACACAAAAAAAATTGCATCGATAGCGACCTTTTGGTGTACTCAGACAAAAAAATCATAAATACATTCCGTTTTTATATTCCGAATATTCCATTTTGCCCCGGTTTCAGCCCACATAAGGTACGAAGACTCCATCGCCGTATTCCACGGTTTCATACAAATCCGCACAAAAATATAGTAAACTCCTACGGTGACAAGAAACTGGATACTTCGGAACTTTTTGTCGCGATCACACGACTTTTCGTTGGGCTTAAACCTCAGCCGTCGTCACTGCTATATTTTCACATTTGGCGCCGGAGGGAGGTGGCGCCTAACGCAAGTCGCGTATCGCGAATTTCAGGATTCGCGTTTACTCTCCTAAGAGAGAGCGTGGGCCAAGCCAGTGGAATAAGAGGAAAGAAAGAACGGGGAAGAGGAGCCAGAAGCCAAGCCGGGCGAGCCTGCATTATAGCGCTGCGAAACTGCTGGAGGGATGAAGAGAGGCGAAGCTAGATGGCGAAACTGTAGAGGCAAAAGTTTTCTCGAGGATTATAGGAGAACAACGAGAAAGAGCGAACGGCGGAGACTCGATGGTCCACGGTAGCGATGTAAATAAAACCGCTACCGCGACTGCCACCCCTCGGGCAACGAGCGACTTATATAACTCAAACTTCACGGAAGAATACAGGAATATGGGTCGAATGTACTCGGCTGTACGGCAGCTCGTGCTTCTCTAAGTCCGCAGCGGTCCTTCGCACCGCTAACTTGCTATTGCTGTCCGTTTCTGCTGCTGCATTACTTTGCATGGCACGGAGAGCGCAACTCAATTAGCCTTCCCGTCGGATAATCGCTACAGAGAGTATCCCGACTCGTCGTTTCTTGGGATCTTTCTTTCTCAAAGGTGACACATTTATCTGTTTAATTCACATTCTTTGTTTTCCTAAATATATTGAGGAAATTTCGAGAATAGTAAAAAAGTTGTAGTTTTAGTCTTGGTTTAGTGTCCTATTAATTACCATCGAAAATCCCACTGATTACCATCAACTATTTGTTAAAGGTAATTCGATGGAGTTCTGCCAATAATATGCCGACGTGTACTGCCATTCAACAAATTATCCCATTTATTTATAGTATTTTTATCCTCGATGGCATTGCCATTCCCGAAAGAATGGATTGCTTATAATTATCCACTGTTGTGTACTGTCATTCAGAGAGTGTAAAAGAATTGATGAAAGATAAATAATTAACTGCGTTAATAAACGGCAGATTAATGCGCCCATAATAGCAGCTTTGAATTTAAGCGTTGCAGCTTTAGTTTATTTTATTCATAAATTTATTCAATGTATATCTATAGAATAATTTTTAAAAAGCTGTAAAATGGCCCTTTTAAATAATTCCGACCATTGAGTTCGCAGCTGTTATTATGGACTCATTTATTTACAATTCATTAAGGCGATTACCATTCGCCTTCTCTTGGCAACAAATGGGAAAATGTACGACTAAAAAATTTCCTCTGATTTTCCAGTGGAGTCTTACGATGAATGAATAGTAGAAGGGACCGTCTCAATTGTCTTCGTGACTTTCGCTTAGTATTCCATTGATTACCTTCCGATACCATTCATCACCATCAAACGCTTAATGGAAAGCTTCACGAAGAGTCGTGGATTTATTGAGAATATTCGAAATGTAACAATTTTTTAAAACAGTATGACATAACATAGATTGTCGTAAGAACACATCTATATCGCCAATTGGTGATCGACCTGGGATAAAAGTGCTTCTTCTCACAACTCAGCCTTCTTGTCCTAATTATCCACAAAAAACTATCATTAACATCAAAATTCAAATGAAATCGTCTAGCAATGTCTGCCTTGGTTCTCTTCTCTTTCAATGCCGAATCTCATTATCTCACCTACGGGCTCGCAATTGCGCCTTGAGTTTTTATTAAGATGCGAGAAACCAAGAAATACGAATCTTGCAGACCGTCGTCATTTTGCCAGTCATGTTTCTGTATACAATTTGAATAAAAATAAAAAGTATCAATAACCGAGCCACACAGCAGGTCTGCGTGAATCTCATTTTCGCGGGAATGTATAAAGGCCAAGAAGGAAAAAGCAGCGAGTATTCACCCTGTCCCGACGTCGGGCGGGGAGAAACGAAAGGGAGTTCGGGAGAGAGGGTGAACGTGCGTGAAAAGCCGATACGGGGAATCCCCGCTGCGCGTTCTCCTCTCATCCACGTTTGCCGAACGGAATATTCCAGCGCCATCCTTTTTCCGCGGGTTCGCTGCCTCGACTGCCGGTATACATACCGAGAAATAATAGAGGCATTTCGAGGATCACTTCATTTGCTATTCTATTACCGAACTATTTCTATCTCGGCGTGAGCACCGAGTCGGGTAGAGGGTGCGAGCACTGCCGGCCTCAATCGCTTCTGATATGGCAGAGAGCAGGGCGAGAAACCGACGATCCCCGAACGACAGCGAATGGCCATCTTCAACGACCTCTCCATATTACGGTAACCTACGGAAAGCGGTGCTTCGATGAAGCAAAAATCCGCAATATGCGGGAAAAGTAAGAACCCTTATTTACGACCAATAAAAGCATTTTCGAAATTAGGATTTCAGAATTAAATTTTTTTAAATCCAGTAAAATTTAAATTCCTTGCAGTCTAATACGGGCTCAACTTACGATTGGACATCATGTTACGGGTACGAGTCGACGAGAATCTCGCGAAAGCAAAAGCGCGAAAATTTTATGGAAAAAGAAGAAAAAACTTAAAAAAAAAAAAAGTGAAAAAATATACAGTTCGTCTATTCATCGGAACGAATGGAACCGAGCCATCGGTTGTGTTTCACATTTATTTTTTGCGTATTCAATGGAGTCGCTTCCACGAGAAAGCAGGAAGCGGTGACGATTGAAAAGAGACCAAGATAAATAATGAATAACGCGGTGGGAACATACGCGAGTCGACAGTTTTCCACCGCATACGGATACATGATGATATGTTGCGAATATATTTTTTCAGAATTGGGAACAATCGCGCCACAGGACATTTACCTATAGCTGTTGACGCGTTTCCGTTACCGAGCACGGAAAAAATTCTGCCCGTTATTCTTTTTATTTTTTACCTGTTTTCGATGAACCGCCATTCTGGGATTACCCGAGTCTCGTTCTGCGACGCGCGGTAACTTCCCTTTTTTTTTTTGCTTTACTTTCCTCACTCCTCTCCGCTTCGTTCTCGACCGATAATTTCGTACACGTCAGTACAATTCACTTTTTCGTTTCTCTTCTTCGTCGCGCGTCCGACAAACGGAAGTTTACGTTGCCATGTAAAATATTTAAACGAAAAAATGAAATCGGCGGGTCACGCGACGCCTATGAACGTTATCGCTCCCGGCAAATAAAACATATTAATTAACGGAATGATGGAACGAGTGATGAGGCTCTAATTAAACATACAGATCACCCAAGTTCAACAGAGTTGTCGGTCCGCAACAATTCCGGAATACTGCAGAAACGGAAATGCGATATCCGCTGTTCGATGTTTGCGCAGCAACGCTATTTTCAATCGCACTAATTATTACGGCCCGATTCGATAGTCTCGACGAGATTGTTCCATGCTCGGCAACGAGTAAGACTGCTGAAATCACGAACGCTGTATGGTTAATCGATTACATTTGGAAATAATTAATCATCGATTTTTCGGGCCGAACGAGGAGATTGGGCTCTTGACGAAATTCACCATATTGCATCCGATGCAAACAGGACTCTTCAAATGTTTAAATTAACTGCCGGAACTTATGAAAAGCCGTACACTTCATCGGTCGATTTGGCCATCAAAGAGTCACGAGATGCAATTAAACATAAAATATTTCGATCACCCAACCCACTCTGCCCGAGGGTTTGTGTCAGCTATAAAATCATGCGGTTCGAACCTTCATTGTTTGCGCGCCTCTTCGTTAAATGTCTCTAATTAAAGGCTAACTAGCAACTCTCATCACCAAGTAATAAAGGTCGATTATGCTCGATGAAACATATATTTTTTATCCGTTGTCGCATTTTCACCGTTTATCTGTCTCCATTTTCATAGAACTCCAACACGATTTCATTCCAGAGCGCTCTCTACAAGGCCGGTACGAATGTAGACCGCATAGCAATAACAATTTTCGGCAGTTTTTGCGCGTATGCAGAAATGCGGAAAGCCGTCGCTTTTTTATTATTGTCATTCGATTTACATTCGAAACTGTGTTTATGAAATAGGTTCAACACTTAGTGCTTCATTTTCCAAACGTAAATGACACTTGCTGTCTTTAAACCATGGCGAGAAATGATAGGCTCGTGAACGGTGAAACAGGGGCAGCGAGAGCTCGCGCTTAAAATGTTGGAAAACCGTTGATAATAGTTATCAAAAACAACGATGCGTAGATTTTATCATCCATATCAATCTCTCGACAAACAAATCCTTTTCGGTCATTCGAATTTTCGCTTGTCCGAACGGTTGTCGGTTCCAATTAGTTCGGATAATCGACGTTCTACTGTACTGGAATTGAAAGCTCCGGCGCGGTCCGCTGACCGCACATTTAGCGCTGTCGGTTACAATGAAACATATTGTAATAAATATAAAGGTGAGAATGGGCCGAGATACACCATATGACGTGGATGACTAAAATAGTTTGGTGGAACAACCGACAAACGTACGAATTATCGATCCATGAAATAACAATAGTTTCCATCAGATTTTCTCAAATAACACGCGTGACAGTTTGTTCTCGAGATATTCAGCTGCCGTTCCAGGGTAAAGCGGGGTAAAATGGGACAATGAGGTCAATACTAAATACACCAATAATTTTAGGATGCTTCATTTTGTCCCAGCGATACATCTGGGTTTTCAAGCCCGGTCTGGCGCATGGACCACTATCGCCTCGATCCAAAAGTTATTGGAAAATTGCGTTTTCTCTCATTATGCCGTTTTACCCCGCTCTTCCTCCACTAATGATATCCACCCCAAAAAATCCACAATACGTATTCCACGAGGCCAAACAATAAATGTTTTTTAATGCAGGGAATACACTTCGATAAAAAACCGCACAACTACAGGGCATGATATGTCTCTCAAAAAAATAGTCCTGGATTCAGTGGGTCGATAGAAATTTGATAATTTTTGAGAATGCAGTAAAATCTCTATGGAGATACTGTAGCTTCCTCTCAGCGGACACAGTCAATTCGCGCGAAGCTACGGGCCTGTAGATAAGTTTTCCTCATGTGGTATATACATATACACATATATATATATATATATATATATATATATATATATATATATATATATATATATATATATATATATAAAAGTATTTATATAGAAACATATTCTTAGTAACTATATGTTTGGCTCCCTTCGACCCCCCGCTCGGCCATCAAGAGCATTCGGAGGCAATATCTGTCGGCGAAGTTTTCAGGAAGTGGCGAGAGTGGGCCGCGACCGAAGGATCCTTTTTTTTTCCAGCCCACGCACCACTCGCCGCGTCCTTTGCACGCGAGGAACCACCCTCGGCTTTCTCTACTTCACGTACGTTTATTCTTTTTTTTTTCTTCTTATTTCCTCTTCTCCCGCTTCCACTTTTCTTCCTCTCAAACATGCGGAGGGGAGTCTTATTTAACGAGAATGGAGGTATTCGGGTCGTGTGAATTGGCTACGTTTCAAGCCTCCCAAGCAGTCTCGCAATCCGGCTCCGCACCAACACATACAGACCCGCCGAACGGCAGAAGCTCTCTCGCGAGCTCTCGAGCCTCGCGGATTCACCGGCGGCCAAGCCTTTCCTTCCCTCTCGTCATCGTCGAGTGGGTAATTTTTTGGTGCTTCAACATCTCTGAGGAATATCCGCGGCACCATCGCCATAGCAATCGTATTAAATTAATACCTTCTAGGGCCAGGATCGTCGTGGCCAAATTTCGAGAAATTTCTTCCGGGCGAGCAACGCAGCTCTATCCAGAAAAAAAAAACGAAGTCAAACCGTTGAAAAATTAATTGGCATTTAAAAATTAATTAACGACAGCGCGGAGAATCCTGATTGCCGAAGTAATTGGAAAAAATGATGCGTACAAGAAAGGGGAAAATTGTAATTTCGCGTGCATTCAATTATCAGGATGGGTTCGGGGTCGCCGTCTTCGAGGTTCGCCAGGCCATACCCGGAACAATCTCGAGGGTATTACCGTCGGAGAGTGTCTGCATCTATAACATGCAGATTAGCCCGGGTGCACGGTGTAATGAATTGTAAACCTCGTTGAATCGCGCTATAATACTATGTGTGCCGAGAGTAATTAGGCGACGAAGGTGCAGCTCGCACCGCGTGTTCCGGAGATGCTGGTAAAGGCGGTTGCGCTCGTCCCCTCACTTCGGCGGTGTTACTGGAGCAACATCAGCAGCAGCAGTGCAGGGCTGATAACGTTATCTCGCTCCGCGTCCACTTACAAATGTGGTTTCTCGAGATTCGCTCAAGACAGGGAAGTTTACAATTTCACGAATAGACCTGACCGTCGATTGGCAATTACCGTCCGGGATATGAGAAGGACCTGTGGGGCCATTTAGTCCAACGAATAAAGGTTTAATGACTGTCATGAGAAATACTAGGGTCAAAGTGGTGAAATTTGCCAGAGGGAGTATAACAGAGCAGCGCGCGGTGAAGTAAACGGTAAAGTTTCTGTTTGCACATTTGGTACCTGCTTTGAGCAGGTAGCTCGCATGAAAACAGAGCGTTATTTACTCCCAGAGGCGTTCATTGATGACCCACATCAACCTCGCCCATATAACACAGCATTATCCGTATGACGAACTCTATGATACGATGAAACATTAATCCGAACTACATACATGCCAAATTATGGATTCATACGATTTTGCTGCTATTCACGAATGTCTTGGTTTCCTGATTTTTTATCTTATGATGTGATGGTCTATGGACCCAGATAATGAACTATATAATATGATAAATTGTGAATCCATGAAATCAATGGTGTGCATTAATCCACGTCACTTTGCATGTTCCTTATACTCCCTGAGTGACTTCACTTCAGGGAGTGCGAGATACGCGATGGGTCTTCCTAATGCTCCGTACCTACCACTTTTATCATAATTAATAGTCAGAAAAAAAACTAAAGAAGCCCTTTGCCTTGTAACAATTACCGAGATAAATTGTCGCCCTGATAATTCTACAACATCAGTAATTAATTAAAATTTAATTGCCGTTATCAAAGTCTGGGTACTCAAAGTGGTTTTCGCGCTGTTTCCGCACTCGACGCCGTCCTCCATCGGGACTTTCGCTATTTTGCTCAATGCTTCATACAGTCTGTGCCGAGACAGGCGAGCCTGATATTATAATCGATAAACACAGGGGGCAGGGTGGGTGCAACGGACTGTCTGGAGCCCAGCCAAGAATAACAGAGGCACAGAAGGAGAGTACACGCCTATAGGATGATGCGCTTTCCGCTGCATCTCCGTTTGGCCTTCCAGTCGCTCGCGATTTCTCCCTCTCTCAGTAGAGGGTTCCTCCACCGGTCCATCCCAACTTTCTCTCAGCTGTATCTCCGTCGTTCTCGTACACTCTTCCCCCAATAACTTTCTTCGACAAAACAAACTTCCAGTCCCGTCTGACGAGCTCGAATCCTCTCCGTCACCCGCTCACCCTCTCGGTCATCTCAGCCTGTAGACGTTTCCGCCCCGCTCTATGTCGCCTCACTTTTATGCGATACAGAATACAATCGTATATACGTAACGCTAGCTATTATCGTCGTGGCCGCGCTTATCGTCAACCACCGACGGATACTCGTCGACTTCTCCACACTAGAATCCTCCCAAAGTCCCTCATTCACCTGGCTCGCTTCCTCGTCTCTCAATTATCGAAGGAAGAAGTCGGATAATTGGGCTCGAGAGACCGGCTAACAAATCTCGGTCTTCTTGACAATGGGATTTACATTCATACCAGAGATAAAAGCTGCATATCTATGAGAGGGGCCGATGAGAAACTTTGCGGGATAGTCATATTTGGATGGTTTTTTCAGACCTCTCACAAACTCATCGAAAAATATTGCTGCATTGGCGTGTGTGGCATTGTGCAAGCGCTGAAACTTAGCAACGTTTGAACAGTTTGCCCGCGTCCACTCGCACTTAATCAAGAATAAAAAGTTGCAAATAAAAAAGCAAAAAATTTGTTGAAATTTCCGAGCTATAATATATGGAAAACAATAATTAATATTGCATAAACGAGGCGCGTAATCCGAGAGTTTAGTCGTGCAAAGTGGATACCTCGACGAGGTTGGCGATGTTGAAAATTTTTACGAAGTACGAACGATGAAAAGAAAGAGAAGCGGCGGCGAGCGATAGCGATTGAACATAGGAGAGGATAAAATCCAAACAGTTCCCTGAGCTCGGCTTGTTTGCTCCAAGAGAGAGAGAAAGAGAGAGTGAAAGAGAGAGTGCGAGCGTGAAAGAGAGATGGGAAGAGAGAGAGAGAGAGAGAGAGTGAGAGTAGGCTACATAGAGAGTACCGTATACTGTGCCGATCTCATTAATTCCAGTATTCCGCGAGCTCCGGGCGAGAAAATTAATGAGATTGTTCTTGCTACCCCTCGGCGCACCGGGTGCACCAACTGCCGTTCGCGTAGCAACTCTATTGCTATATATATTCCGACATGCTACGACACACTGCAGTATACGTACTGTGTTCTCGGCACTCGTGTGTCACGATGGGTCTCGGATTTTCAAAATGTCTCGAAACTTGTCTACTTGAATATCTATCCCATACGTAGATATATATATGGGCGTGCGCGCGCACGTGTCTGCCTCTGTGTGTGTGTATTTATGCTAATATATTAATGCGTGTAGGATCGGTATTTCGCGATGCGTCTAATTTCTTAAGAAGTGTTTTCGAGTGAAGGGAACTCGCGAAGTATCCACCCGGGAAATATTCTTTATTGTACGATACCTCTAGGTACCTGCGAAATAATGGCGATACCTCGGCATACTCGCTCGAATCGCTCTCGATGAATGCCGTGCAGACTACGCTCCGATTTCACTGAAGCATTATAATTCGCGTGCCGTGTTCCTCGAGTCCTCATGGATGCCCCAGAGATGGAAGAAGAATCATCCTACGATAACGTCCATTAGAGTATAGTCCATCGGGTGGAATAAAATTATCGCACCGAGCTAGCTCGCTCGAAAGTAACAAACATGCATTGCCGTGTTAATTTTTTTTTTTTTGCTCCATTGATCGAACTATACTCGAACATTGCTCTGTGATTTTTTTCTCACTCGTCAGAAACAATGCAGTTAAGAAACTTGCAGGCTTTATCTCCCTCGTTCCTATATTGAACTGTTTAATCCGGCAGTGTGAAATAAAAAAATTTCTCTCGACGATAAAGCTTAGTTTATAGTCTCGGCCGAAGTTTAAAGAGCTGGCATGCGATGGCCGCTTTCGCCCCTCACACGTTATTCCTCGCACGACAAACCGAATCTAGCTGAATCAGGAGAAAGCCCAGTTTCAGTCATTCCACGCTCGCAAAATTCGTCCTGGCAAAAAAAAAACCTCCCTCACCCGTTGTTGTTTGTAGCCGTTCTCGTTCAACCCCATGGTTACACCGGCACAAAATCCCTATTCGTCACGCGGTGTCGAACGACAATTTTTTTTATGACTCCCACGCGGGAACTTGACTCCCGCGGGAGAGCCTGGACTATGTGCGCGCTACTTTACTGCTTTACCGTCATTTTCCTCCTCTATTTTTCCTCCTCTATCTCCCACAGTTTCGTGCTTCCCGCCGAGGGCGTGACCGAGATGGAACATCAGGCTCGTGCCCTCTCGTTGATCCGCATGTTCGCCGCGGTCTCTGCTACATTTCAAGCTTATTGCTCTCCGCACATACTCCAGAGTGAAAGAAGAGCGTGTCGACAATCATCGAGACTGTATGGTTTTTCCAGCAAGCTTACCGCATTTCATTCCCACGAGGAAACATATTGAATTAGCATTATTTCTATTAGAAAATTACAGCACCTGCGAGACTTCAAATTCCCGGCAGGTTCGCTTGGAGCATTGATCTTAAAAAAAATTGAAGACGTCGAAGGGACAGCGAACTTATGGAGGCTCCCATAGCGGACTAACCCAATCGACCTACATAAATCCATATGGGCGATTTCCCGAAAGACCAATTATTTAGAATTTTTTTTTGTTTTTACGACCCATTCTTTTCAAGTATTTTTGTTCCTCCCCTCTCGTCATTTCATCGTTCCACCGAGCTTGTCTCTCCCTCGTAGCCGTAGCTTCGTTGGCGCGGACAAAGGGCCCAAAGATGGGCGAATGCCGTGTCGAGTGACTGTCGAAAGTTTGAGGGAGCGAGTGTTTGTCCGTCTTTCACCATTTCAGAGTCGGACATTCTCCGGGATTTGGCTGTGTCTCGGCCGTACGGGGGTGCGCGATGCGAAGCGAGACACCGTTCGATGCCGTTCCTTTGGTCAGGCCATAAACCATTGTGTTTCTTTTTCTTTCGTCGGGATTCCCGCGAGGCACTGCGCTGTCTCACGGTCCCGGTCGAATCGGCGTTCGAACAAACAAGGGGATGCAGGACTCGGCGAGATGGAGCGACTGAGAGAGCTGGGGAAAACGGGGGGAAAAGGCATCGGGGCTGGCAATAGAGTTGTGTGCGAGAACTGAAATGGAAATAGCCTCTTCGCTCAGCTCCGCGTCCCCGTTGAGATTTCCCTGCTGCGCTATATGTATGTATATACCGCAATATATATATATACACAACAACAGGGAACTTCTCTTCCTGGAGTGCCAGGATTTGGCAGAGATGTAGTCCACTGGATCACGTCCTCGAGTCGCTCCTACAAGCCCACGGGGCAATCAGAGACCCGGTCGTCTCTTCGCACCCCCGCCCGCGATTCTCCATTTCGGTCATCCTGCAAAAGCTTCTACCAATTCTACCTGTTTCGAATCGTACCGCTATTGCCATTCGCGTTGACCCTACACTTCGATTCTGTCGCCATCCGGCGTCATTCGGTGACTTCGGTTGTGGCTTACGATGTCCAAAATCTTCCATGCTTTGATGGAACATTGGGCAACATCGGGTGATACGAAAAAAATGTATTTAGGGCAAAACGAAAGGTGGGTCCAGGCATGTACATTTTTCCTCAAGTGCAATGTCTACATAAATGCGTGGACTAATTTGTTCAATGATGTATGACAAAACGTGGTATGACTAAGGAATGATCGCATTGTAGAACTGGAAATTGCTGTTTAACCATCGGCGGTGCTATACGTGATACGCAACGATTGATCTTGAACGATTCTTTCCTATCAGAGTATCAATCTAGAATTTTCCTGACCACGCGAGTTTCCTCTTTGTTTTCCAATATCCATCCCAGAAGTTACAGTACCGAAAGGTCTCCGGCATAAATATGCTTTGCCTTGTGGACGGAGGACGAAGGCTGTTGACCCGCCACATCGCACGTATGTGCCTTCGGCCAAATAAATATGTACACACATGCCGGATGTTACATGCAGTATGTGGTACTTGGACGTTGGAAGGGAACGAATTTTCCTTCATCCTTTCCGAACTGCCGCAGTAACGTCGTCATTTTGTTCTCGTCACGGGTCAGCACGTTCTACGGAGCGGTATTTTGGCCGGTGTGCCGACAGGCCGCAGCTTTCACGCGGTCTGACTCACGCGAGCCTTACCTACTGGTATAGCTCACGAATATAGCTGGTGATGGCGCTGGTACGTAGTAAACCATCACCCATGTGAAATACCACCGAGATAAAAAAAAAAAATATATCCCTCAGGCTTCTCCTCCTTCGTCCAAGCCGATCCACGTCGCCGGCCGTCGCGACGTTTTTTCATGGAAAAATTGACCCTTCACGCATTCAACAAGACGGTGTCGTCGACGCCGACCACACAACGGACGCCATTATCCCTTTCATCATAGAAGCTGACGAAGGGCCAGATGCAAAAATGCACCTGAGGCCGCGGGGCTTTCTCGCATAATGGACGGAAGGAAAGGGCGTTCCATAAAGCTCCCTAGACTACAGTGTTCTCAAGACTGCCAGGTGCAAAATAGATGACGTCCTCTCAAGCCAGGAAACCCCTACAAACTAAATATCCGTGATGACTTTAGAAATCCAAGTACCGGGAGGATAACGCTTCACGATGTATAGACACAGAACCCGAACGCTTGGAGTTGGTCGTTGTAGACTCTACGATGAATAATAATCCACGAAAGTTCGTGCAAATTTATCCAATGCCGGTAAACTGTGCGGAGGTAACACGGTACAGTTAACCGTAGTTCAGGTGACATTGTACGTGACGATTAATTCCTAAATGGAAGGTGTGGGAACCAGACGAGAGGGGGTGTAAAAAATTTTTTTTTAAGAATCTTTGTTTCTAAGTGTAACGACACCATTTATTTTCGTAGTCGTCATAGTATTCATAGTATTGTGCACTGAGCAGAAGTCATAAGGAAGGTTGAAAGATTCTTCATCGATATACGATTAACGATTGTTGATTCACAATCAATTAAAAACTGCCAATGAACAATTTGTCAGTTGGTATGAACGAATATTAAAAAATCACCATTATCGACCACCCTTCACGACTTAAATAACAAATTATTAACTGCATTTTCAAAGCATATTTTTCCTAATTGATTATTCCTGTATTTTAGTCCGTAGTTTAATCTGTTATGTATAATAGACGTCAACCACAAGTTTCTAATTTTCAATTGCTATCATGAAATCCCCAATAAACCTCAATAGGGCCTCTGTAAAAATCCTTATTCCTTGATTTTTTATAATTAAGCTATAGCATGATTTTTACTTTGCAGGAACTAGAAGAGCGAAATGTGGGTGTCCTATGATTTCCTCGCCTGTCCCTTATCATTCGATGGTGGACTCTTTATTGGGCCTCGTACGGTCCTAATTTGGATTCACTATCATCGATTCCCCGTGTGTGGAATCCACGTCCTACAATACATCTCAGTCGCCCAATTAAATTTCTGTACGGGAAGTACAGAAATTCGCCGCGGATAGGTAGTAGCGTTGCGGTCTCGAGTCAGATTTGATCCTCCAGCTTTCGTCTCCCCCAACATGATCTCATTTGCCTTCGGCGCTGCTCCTGCCGGAACGATCCACACCTCCGCGCAACCCAATCGATCAGTCGGCAATAGGTGATACAACGGGTTAGGAATCACCGGGTTCGGGGCTCTCCGTTTGAATTCCATGACACAAGGAGTTCCATTATGACGGAGAGATCTACGCTCGGCAGGCCGTACCGCCTCCGGTTATTTGCCTCGGCTCCAATCCCTTGTGTACTACCTGCGTTATTCTCCTATCGTATAAATTACTGCGCCACCCACGATATGGGTGGTTGTTAATAAACAGGCGTTTCCGACGCTGCGAACAGTGTCTCACGGGTTCACGGATCGGCGCGCGTCAAACATAGAAGAGAATCTCTGACGTGAATCCAACGCTTTGACGAGCGTTCCGCTGTGGCAGACACTGTGACGATGTGTTAACGACGAACGATGAAATTCAGGGAACACAGAGATAAACGTGCGAAGGGACCCTGAATTAATACGTGGTTCGTTGCGTAACCGAAGCTTCGCGGACAAACTCCCGAGAAAATTCGTTGGCGAATGTTCTCGACATTCTTTAATTGGAAGATTCGACTATGCTATTGCATTACGAATGTCATTTCACCGGCAAAGTCATAGTTTAGAGCGATTAACAATTCTTTCAAATATTTCAGCAAATTGTTTATTTCTGTGCGTTGCGATTGATTTTTATTCGATTTTTAGACCAGATCTACTTTGGTTGCTGTGGAGATTGAGAGAGGTCAATATGGCCTGATCCGATTGGTACGTGAATTAATAATATTTTGATGAGGGAATATTTACTATTTTTACTTATGAACAATTTAATTCTCGTATTCATTCATTTTTCATGTGAATATGTAATGTACATGTGGTTGGTCCAACACCAGAAGAGCGTGGTTTTGTGCTTATATATTCGTCGAATACGGCTTTGCGGCTTTGAGCATATTATCCTCGATATGTACTACGAATTGAAATAAAATCTCCGAAGGTCAATCGCGATAGCGCCGTAGCGGGTTGCTAAGGGAGAAAAAGGGGCAAAAATTTTAATATCCGCTTTGAATCAAACCAAGGGTGGTCACGGATGCGTGTGCATATTCGCTGGATGGATATAGTCGCGAGTGTGGCGTAAGATTAATTTTAGACCGAACCCTCGTACACGACCGTATTCCCAGCAGTTTCTGCGAACCGCCAATTGGATCGGTGGATCGCGAGTGGTTTTTTTTAACATAACGATGTGGACCCAGAAAACTTTTCGATCGACGGAGTAAATTCGACCCCACTCGGATCACGGCAGTTGCAATCGTTCGATCGCTCATAACCTTTCACAACTTTCTCACTTCCGTTGAAATAAAAATTTACTTTTAATTAAAAATAAGGTTCATTTTTGTAGCTAAAAAAATTTAATTAACGAGAGAAACGTACAATTGATGCGAAAAAAATTATGGACATCTGTGGACAGGAAACGCGCGGTGATAAACTCAGCGAACGTTGATGTGACCAATGATAAATAATAATAATAAAAAAAATAATAGCTCGTTAGTTTTTTAACCGCCTCACGCTTGGATAAATAGAACAATTTTTTTCCCCCGCATAATTGGCCCACGACTGGGGCGCGGTATGTTTTCCGAATGTCCGGCAAGTGACTTGCCCGTGATAAATTCGATTCCAGAGAAACTAAATTACGTTTCACGCAAGAAAATATTTTCTCCTCCTCCACCGCTTTTTTGTAATGCCCAATTTATTATTAAGCTCTGGTCTCATCGTTGATTCGCGGTCTCGTCGATTTTTCCACAAAATGACGCATTAATTAGATTTTAATTGGCATCGCCCGGAAGACGGGGAATCTCGAGATAAGCTCAAGAGTGCGGATAAGAGCGGTGTGCCAGGGCAGAGCGTTTCTCAAGCTGTGTGGCCTCCAGCACTCGAAGACATTCCGTACGACCAATCGATGTAATAAACGTCACATTGTTCGCCGCAAGATTGACCGGAACAATTACGAACCGCCACCTCCTCGCTCGCACCCTCGCCGAGGCCGCAACTCTCGTCTCGGTGCTTCTGTATTGCCGTCGTTATGTATAGATACCGTAATACTGCCAGCGAGACCTTCTGCACGAACCCGATACATCACTGCCACGAGAAAAGGCGGATTTCCCCGTGCCTCTCGTTCCTACCATCAAGATTCGGTTGGTTTGATAAATGGATTTGAATCCATCGCTTTAGAGTATACTACCCTTTTGATGGGACAACGATTTATGCCAGTATCTTTCACCCTCAACGTGTCCATTTTTATACTAACTTATTCTACAATTTAAAGCACAATTTTTTGTTCCACTAAAAAAAAAATTCAATAAAAAAAACAAATGCGTAACTAATATGATTTTTATTATGTATATGATGTTTATGATTCATATGATTTATATGAGCTATATGGTTTAGGAAAAAAAAATTCAGAGCGTGACATGCGCCTCGTAAGAATTTCATTCAAACTTTTCCTGATTTTATCAGTCCAATCGCCGATATGTGTACATATCTGTTTACCTATATATCACCCAGTACCCGAGTGCTCCATGAAAGGATCGAGGTATCGAATGATCAAGACGATAGTCCCTTCTCTATTCGTCATGAAAGCTGCTTGAATTCATCGTCCGCGTTTGATCCAACATAGAACACGAAAACTCAAAGCTGCTTACGGTTCATCCGCTCGTCTCTGTTTTAGCTCGACATTCGGGACACTGATAACACATACGAAGCACGTGAAATTTTCGTTCAATGCGAGATGGACAGCGCCAACGTGTATCTCATCGTCCCACTTAAATATCTCGACGCCCGCATCTATTAAACAATTCAGTCAGCCACGATCGAATGGATTGAATTTACATAATATACTTCGAGCTTCGGCGAAGGTGCGGGTTCTAAGTACGGATAAGTACGATGAGAATAAGGAACGACGCGTTGAGAGTGAACGAGAAACGAAGAGGAAATTGGACTCGACCAGTCGGAGAGACGGGTTCTCACGAGAAGGATTCTCCGTCCCTCCATCGCATCCTCCATGCTGGCTGGTTTTATCCTTTCGGACACGATTTTTCGTTCCGGTATTTTTTTTTCTCCATCTTCCATTCGCCGGTTCACTTTTATCTCGCGCTATCCACCCCGCTCTCCTCTTTCCTTCAACTCGTCGCTCCGACTCTCCGCGTCAATCGACTGTGATGACCAAACTCGGGCGGGATAGGGAAGCATTTAACATGGAAATACTTAATTAGCGGCTCTCACGATCAAATAAATTCTGTTGCGCGGATTAAGGGTATAAGATGAGAAGAGAAGGGTGAAAGCCAGACAGCCCAGGCAGACCTTAATGCGAGAGCAACGCTTGATCTCCCCGTCAGGGTTTATTTAACCTTCCATTCAGTCGACGACTGGCTTTTCATTATACTTGATTATAAGGAGGGCACGAAAGCTCGAATTAAAAAGATCGCTTTTAGCGGAATAACCTGCGAATTGTACTGTTCAGCAATAAAAACGTTCTTAGGCAATAAAGTTTTTTTTAAGCGTATCACTGTAAACATCTAATTAGGGTTCATCTCGTAGTACATTCGAGGAGAGATTATATTTTACCGATAGTCGGTGAAAATAGCACGAATAATTGATTGTACGAAACGACTTGACACAAATCGCCGGCATCGACTTTTTTGCTATTCTACATTCGAGCTGACACGGATTTTATCGAGAGCTTCTCGGAGATTCGGAGGCAAAGAAAATTATGGATTCGTTAGGATTTTTTCCCATTGCGTAATTAAAATATTCGTTTCGTAGTTTCCTTAAAAAGTGAATAAAAAAAAAATAGTAGGAAAAATGTATAACTATAGACGTTCGTGGACAACAAATTGTACAATTTGCAAACAATTTTTCTTTTATTTTGTAGTGCTCAGTTTGCTTTGCGACAGAGGAGTGCACAACTCATACGACATTCGATTGCGGCAAAGCGGCACGTAAGGGATTGAAGCAATAATAAAAATCCTATCGCGGAAATTGGCTTCTGGACGCTTGTGAGCTTCCCCGTTGTCTCTACAGCCAGGTATCGAGTTCTTTCTATTCGTCGGTTTTTTATTTGTTTTTTTTTTTTTTTTTTTACACCGAACTCACTTTCGCCACATTTTTCTCGCTCTCGGGCGAAACCGGCTTGTCCGGTGAAAATAAAAAGTGAGTAAAATGAATTGCTTTAATTAAATGGGAAAGCCACCAAGCTCCAGAGTTTTCCCCTCACGCGAAGCCCGCGCGCACACGCTCAATCTGTGCCACCTCTCTGCTTCTCTTTCTAGCTCTTTCGGTGAAGCGCTAACGTGCTTGATAGCATTTCCCAGCCGAAAACCTTTCGGAGACCTTAATTGTTTTATTTATATCGCGATATGAAAAAGATATACGTTATAACCTAAATTACGCTCGTTGACGACAGACCGCGGTATTCGCAGTCACGCACGTATGCTACTATAAATAACGAATAACGTGACGCAATAATATCCCTGATTGCTATGGGTTGCGATAAAATAATAACAATGAATTCTCGAAAAATTGTGATTTTGTTTTACTTTCAACAATATTGCTCCAAAACTTTATCATTTTTACCTTTATTGAATTACCTAAATCGCACTCCATACTAAATATTGCCGATTGCAACGAGTGACAAAAAAAAAGTGACAACAACTCGTCGAGAAATTGCAATTTTTTCGGGTGTTTAACAATATTGACTCCTGCTGAAAATTTCGAAAAAAGTTTCTTGTCTTTCCTGCGCGGAAATTCGAATTTTCTAAATCATTTTTAATTAAAATACCTGAAAAAAATTCCATGCTAAACATCGCAAAGATCTGAAAATAAAGTGTAAGCTCCAGCGAGTCTTCTTCCCGGTGCAGTGGGTGAGAGAAGAGGTAAATGGGACATCGAGGCAAAACGGAATAGCGGGGTGAAAATTCGTCTTTCTGATAATATTTGAGTGTCCAATTTCATCCCAGCGATACATCCGGGTTTTCGATGGTATTTTTCCCCACTCACGATGACAGAGAACGTTCGAAAGTCATCACAAAATTGGATGTGGTTCCACTATCTCGTTTTGCCCCACTGTCCCGTTTCGCCACATTCACCCCTGAAGTATGCAGAACAATTTCAAACAAACGAGATAAAACCGTGAAGTGCGCGTCAAGACAAAAAAATACAGCAAAAACCCTCCCAACCAATCGTAATGGCGTATCAGTCGTGCCGAGAATCTTCGTTCGTCGTTTCATCCTCGGGCGAAAAGTGACGCAAGGAAAATATCTTACCTCACTGACGCCGTTTCCGTCGCACCCACAAATACATGCATATGAGCAAAGTCCTCGGGGAATATTTTCGCAAGGAAACAAACAAAGTTATAAAAAAAAAAAATAGAAAAAATATGTAAAAATTCCCGGACGCGGAGCTGACGAGTGAGCGACGAGCAAAAAAGAAACCGTTCCCTTCCCGGTTCTGCCCGGTTCTTCCTGCCTCGTAACGATATGACAATATTGCATGATCAGTGCCGCAAATGTCGAGAATATAAGGCACAGGACAGAACGAGGAACTGTGCCCGCGTCCGTGTGATCACGAGACGAGGAAAGAAAATGAAACGGGCAAAAGGCAGCTACCGGAATGAAAGGAGAAGAGCGAAAATAAAGGAAGCGAGAAGACTCTCGTAAATGTGCCACAGAGGAAACGGAGCCCTGGGAATCAGGCATGTATGTATACATGAACTATATATTATCATGGCGGTGGCATGTAAAGTACGTTCATATATATGTACGAATGGGTATGTGCGGAACAGTGTGTCCTCGGGTTGGGTCTCGATGTTCTTACGCTTACTCGGGCTCATTCTTCTTTATCATTGTCTGGTTGGTGACTCGGCCGGGTAGGACCTGTGCTCGAGAGACCGAGCCGGAGGGCTTCAGCAGGGCGAAATACCGTACGAGAAAGAAGCGAAGTAAAGTAAGGGAAGGGGGTAAGAGAGCAAGGTAAAATCCCTTTAAAGTTCTTACAATGCTACGTCGTTTGTGAGCCGATTGTGTGCATTTAAAATAAAATACGCCAGAGGGCGACAGACAGAGGAACGGTGGAACGGAGGATCAAGGCGAAAGATGTGGAAAAAGGTCGAAAAAAAAAAAAAAAACGCGAAAAGAAAGATAAACGTGAGTAAAAGGGAGATATAAAGAGTTGAAAGAGCTCGGTGACCGCGAGCTCTGTATAGGTGCCTCTTCTTCCCAGAGGTTCAATAATATCTTCAGCCGACAGTTACTTAAGATACGCCGAGCTCGCTCGTTCTTTTCAACTCGGCAGCTCTCCCGGACAATTATATAGTTTCGACTAGTTTTCGTGCTCATCCGTGCGCGTATTTACCAACGCCCTTCCGTCCCAAGGAAATTCCTATCCTTCCCACACTCATTTTTTTTCCACCCTTCCGATGAAAAAGTTTTGCCCGAGACGATCATCCCATTTGTCGTTCGTCGACTGTCCCATTTCCTCCCGACGATGAGTAATGGAATATGTGAACGGTAATGGGATTTTATTTGTATATAATAATTTTTTATTATATTAGATATATTTTATCAACGGGAGATTTCGAGGGATTTTTATAAATTAAGTTTATATTGCTCTGGATTACTTGTTATTCGCTCTGATCGTCACACGATTCATTCCAGGACTCGATATACATCTTTCTATCCATTTATATGCTGTCAAAAACTGTCAATATAGACGTTCTCCTGGTGACTAGTCATAATAGTAACCCTTTTTCTCAGCTTACTTCTCGTCGCAAGGAAATCTCTCTCTATCTCACCCTCATTTTTACCACCCTTCCGATGAAAACTTTTTTCCAACCCGATCGTTCAATTCGTCGTCCTTCGACTGTAGCCCTTCTTCCCCCCCGGTAAGAAAATAAATATGAGGACATAATGGGAATTTTTTTAAGCGAAATTATTTTACATATATTTTATCGACGGGGTAGTCCGCGGAACAAAAGAGAACGAAACTAAGAGTTCGCCAAGGGGGGAATGTTAAAGACTCGAGGAAGAAACGGGTCAGAGTCGGAGAGTAAGTCTGGAAACAAAGGGAATGTTAATTCGAGGTGTTATTCGTTAAACTAACACGTAAAACGGAAGTCCCCTCGACTGTGCGGGGAGAAGAGTTGAAGGGGGGGGGGGGGGGGGGAGAAACGCCTGGAGGAAATGAAGGGGGCTAAAGCGTGGCGTCGGAAAAGCGTTAAATACGTACCACCTTCGTTAAGCCAACAGAAATAGTCCCTCCGCGTCAAGTAACTCGCGCAGGAGGCTTAAAGAGCTAATCGAGAAGTTAAACAACCCCAGTTCTCTTCCAAGGACCTGCGCCAGCAGCCCATCCTCGACCCCCAACCGAAAGTTTGATAGATTGCTTACAGCCCTCCTACGGACGAGTATGACTGGAGGATGTCGTGTCATCTCCACGGAAGTTTGGATTATCATGGTAACAGGACGGAATTCAATTGACAAATTCGGCAAACAGTCAGCCCCAACCTTTCTTGACATTCGGGCGTATTAAAATATTGAATTATTAGAATATTACGATATTAAAACATTTAATTATTGAAATATTGAAATATTGAGATATTAAAATTGAAACTCCCAACGCACATTATCTTTGAAATATTCTCCGCACTCGAATAAAATGTATCGAAGTTGTGAACCTGCTAAATTCTTAAAGTATTTACCGTTTCGCTAAGCAAAAAAATCCTAACACCGGACAAAAACCATGAGCTGAGAAAACTAAAGCTAATAGACAACTCATGAGAAAACAGTATGGGAGTTTTATTTTTTTTTCTGTACCGATGAACTACCAGTTTTCCCAACTAACATTTTTCTCCATCGATCATCTGAAATTCCTTATAGACTTTATCTTCATCCAATAATGTACAAGCAGTGTATGGGACGCTCTTACATCAATCCTATAGCCTCCCCCCTCCCACTCCTACTCCTCATCCCGGTTTTATCGATTTCCCCATGATGCCCTCCTCCCCGATAGTAATTCACCTTTTCTGGCTCGTATTCGCAGAAATATCATTGGCGAATGTCAGTGACATATTCAGAATGCTGAACGGTACATATCATATCAACGGTGTAGGTCTACACATACACATACACACTTATATATATATATATATATATATGTATATATATTCAGAAGAGTTAGATCCGCGACTAAAAAGAGAAATGGTGTGGAGGACCAGCCGAGTGAGTCGAGCATAGATGTGTAGGTAAAATCCAGGTGTAGGTACTCGCCGATGCTGTTGGATTCCTCTTTTCGACCCCTTGCCTCCCCTTGGCTACCCCTCGACACTCCCGCATTCGCTCACCCAGCACTCTGCCTCTCCCTCGCCCACTTTTTCGCGAACAAATTTCTATGCCGGCGCGCGGCGGTTCTATCTGTCGTCTCGCAACCCTCTGTCTCGGTCTTTCATCTCTCCAGCTCGTGTACCTTAACCATTCCTCTCAACCGCGCTCTCTTTTGCCGCACAGCACCGGAGAGACGGCAGCGACGGCGCGAAGCACGTTTAGCAGTCACTCACCTCATTTCCTAGGATCGCGAGAGCGCAATAGGCATTTACTTCCCGTACAGTCGTTTTCAATCGGAGCTTGCTTTCAACCCCTTCTATCGTCGTCGTCGTCGTCGTCGTCGTCGTCGTCGTCGTCGACGTTCCGTATAGTTCGCGGGTTCCCAACGTGCCCGAATCCCCACAGCCGGAATCGTCGTCGTGTCTGCGTTTCTCTCGCGATTTCCGTCTCACCTTCCCCACCCACAACCGTCCCGTTCCATTTCATCCTGTCTCGTTCTTGCCGTAGCTTTCCGGATCGGCGCTGCTGCAGACCAATTTCCGGATTCGAAACCGACGGTCGCATCTCTCTTCGCCGCGAACCTTCGCGACTCCCCCGTGCGACCCGCCGCCCTTATTCGTTCCCTCCACCACTTTCTCTCGTTATGCTCTCCTACCAGCCGTCTCTTCAGCCGCACCGTTGGAAACCCACTCCGCACCGTCGCTCCTCGCGGTAAGTTTTCGTCGCTTCGACTGAATGCCCGACATCCCTCAGCCCGACACCCCGTACATGCTTTCACCCTCCACCGTCTTCCGGTTCACCCGCGGACGAAGCGGGGTCCCACGATGCAAGGATAGACGAGGTTAACAGACAGAATACCACTCGGCGAACAACCGTGCGAACCTCTCACGATGATTATTCACCGAAACCTCCCTCTTGAACCCATCGATTCGACTTCACGAGGATCTCGTTGCGATCGCTCCGACCGATCGGAGAAACGAGGACTCCTTCCGTACAAGCGTCGGAACGTCGACGAATTCGCGAATTCTGTACAAACCGCCTTCGACGTGCAAACCGCTGCAACTACCCGACGTCACTAGAATCGCTCGGGCGATTCTCCCGTGTTCGCGATTATTAATTGGGAAGCTTTCGAACCGATCGACTCGACAGGCTTTTAGAGTCTGCGGTGAAATTCCTTCGTTTCCCAGGGTGGATTTATTACTTTTTAGAGTGGTGTAATGTCGAGTTTCATGAATTATTAGATTATAGACACGTAGAAATATCACAATTTTTTTTTAATATCAGTGCGGTTCTGTAATTGTGTGATAAGACGATTGATTTGTAGGAAGAACACACACCATAAAATTAAGAAGGTTTCGATTGTATTCGATTTTGGTTTCCTGTAGGTGGAATTTTCTTACCGGAAACTGGCGTCGGAGGAAAAATCGCTGGAGCGCTTCATTCGCACCGCAGACTCTTAATACTTCTGAGTGCACTCGATATCTCACCGGTGATCGCGAGACTGCCGGCAATAATCTTTTATTCATTCCCAATCTATACTTCACCTGCGAAGCATTTAATGGCGGAGCGAGAAACCGTGTAAGAAACAAGCCGGAGATTCTGAGGTATGGGATGAATACTGAAAATCTTACAATAACATCTCGTTTTTTTGTCTGTTTTATCTTCTAACAATGTATTTCATTTATTTGCGTGATACAATATAATATTTTCACCCTTTTTATATCTACATCCTTAAAAAAGAATATACTCGCTTATGCTTACGATTACAATTATCCGTTAATCTGCGTACACTATCTGCATTTTTTTTCATTATTACTCTGATATTACATTAAATTAGGGTGTCTCTGTATTTTTTTCTTCCTCCTTTTCTTCAACTCTCCGTTTAAATACACTTTCTGTTTACAAACCAAAAGTTCTCCCGTGCCCATTTTTTCTTCGTTTTCTTTCACTTTGTTCTCTCGTCGAGTCTCATCTTATTATTATTTCGTGTTGTTGCGGAAATAATTCATTTTTCATTTAACTTCGTATTCGGACCAACTCACTATCGTGAATTTACCGAGGGTCCACATATGGTATAAATAAGTTTTTTTTTTTCGATCGGCTATCGCCTCTTATTTAGATTATAGGATTAAGACCGTTATTAAGTACGAGCTAGAATTGCTACGAATGGGTGACTCACTCCGGGATTTCTTCACTGTTCTTTATTTTTATTTTTCGTATTCTTTTCATTGTGTCTCTCAGTGTACGCAAATAAAACGATTGAGCAGCACGACGCCTATGATTTTTCATTTTATTTTTCCTTTCGTTCCATCAGGTTTCCGCAAATTGGCAAAACAATAGAATACTACACCTTCCTCGGGACTTAAAACCAGAGTTTCGGTTTCATCCGACGAATTTAATGCCCTATTAAAAAATTAATTAAAACTCACTGGTGCTTTGCAACACATCCGAGTTATTATCAAGTCGCCTTCAAGGGATTACGAAAGAGCATTTTGCATTCCCCGAAGCCAGCTTGGAGGATACAAAAGGATACTAACAAAAGGAAAAAGGTAAATCCACCGGCTAAAGTCTCGAGTCACTTTTATCCCGCGAAGCAACGGGTTACTTTATAGCGATAAAGAAAAAAAATATTAAAAATGAAAAAAAAAAAGTTGCTTTCGGTAGCGAAACTGTACAGAGATGCAATAGCAGAAGTAAAAAAACACGTCCAACGACGATGTCGCTCCGGAGCTCAGACGGGAGCCGGTGAACCGTAAAAGTGCCGCATAGCTGTGTACTTGAATTAACTTTTAGCGTTTGGTCGGTATATGCGAAAATTAAATACACAGTCACGGCGAGTCGAGCACTGCACGAAACTCCGTGCAGGATTCCGGTCGATTGCCAATTTTCTAGTTGCTCTCTCCAGCGAAAAGCCCCGACAACCCCCCCGGAACGCCACTTTGTGAAGAACCCGCGGTATCGAGCCACGACGGAGCTTTCCTTCAACTTCAATTTCACTCCCGAACCTTATAGCAAAAAAGATCGTAGTAAACCGTCCGTGGCAACAGGAGCCGAAGAACACATTCAGTTGAAAATAGCTCACGGCTGGAAAGTTGATAATGAAAGAAAGAGGTTCTTGCAACTCTCTGGCCCTCAGCGTGACCACAATTTCGATTATCGACGCCCGTTCGTTCGAACGTCTAACTCCTGCTACTCGTCCTTCTCCTCTCCCCGCCCCCCCCCCCCTGCCCGAAACTTTAGGGATCAAAGTTATCCGAGTTGCCGAAAGTAACAGCGTTACCGCAGTGTTCGAGGGTCGAAATTGTTGTATCTAAGGTAACAACGTCGCGGACTTAACAGCACGAAGTTGTTAGAGCGCGCTTAGAAATTCACAGACCTCGACACACAAATCATACAAATTTTGTATTCATGTTGGGTAAATTAAGGACAATTATTTGTACACATGTGTTGGGAAAAATCGGTGTTTGTCTTTAACTTCTTGTGTCGCTGCGGGAAAAATAATAGTTTTGTTACTCTAACCTTATGTCATTCGTTAATGAATTATTGCTGCCAGGGCGCAATAATTTGCGGTTACCGCGAAATAATTTGCTACTACGATAAAACAATTTATCACTACAGCAGAAAATGTGATACTGTAGCGAAACAGTTTGCTTCTTGAGTGAAATGATTTGCTGCTGCAGTGAAACGATTTGCAATCGATGTAGCAAAACATTTTCCACCCCTAAAAAATCGTTTCTTCTTCCGAAATTATCGTGCTGCGCTAAAAATTTTATTTCCATACCGTTTAATTAAAATAGTAGTAGTACTGAATTTATTCACCGTGCGTAACATGAAACGGTTTTTATTAAATAACAGTTTCAATTACATATTGGCTGCCAATTTGCCGTCGAACGGAGTTCTATCAAATAAAAAAAAAAAAAAAACACAAACTGCAAGTAACGTGGAATTTGTATTAAACAAAAAAACTCTGGACATTCGTCCCTGAAATTCGTAACTCCCCACGGAATTTGATATTCGACAGCCGTCCGTTTGCCCGACCAAACCCTCGTCATTCAAGTTCAAGGATTAATGGAGAAAAAAGTTTTGCGTTTCGGTTTCGGACTCTCGGAATCGAGAGTAATAAGCTTTCTGTCGAAATGGGGTTCAAAGCACTAAAAATTGTTGTTCTCTGCATAATCGAGCAGTTTAATTCCGTGTCGCGGGGCTTTCGCTCTCTCCCATTTCTCATAAGCTGGTTAAACTCCCGGTAATCAAGTTCCGTAAAAAAAAAAAAAATAGTTTAGTTCCAAGCATCAAAAAAATTCACGTAGTCGATCGAGCTCGGATGGCTTATTTAACTCCGGTGTAATACTCCGTTTCGAAGGTGTGGGTTACGAGTGGTCGTTCAGGTGGCTCGATAGTCGATAAACGTCGTACATTCTCTGCCGCCTCGTCTGTGTTAAAGTGCGAAAATACCTCGAGGAGAAAAAAATCGGTCTCGCCTTATCGGCGCAGAAAAAAGCGAGATAGAAGGGAGGAAAGCGAGGAAGTCCTCGCCGCCAGCGTTCCGGACGTTTCCGACGGGCAAACGTTTCGAGCGTCATCGGGCGGTGCGATTCGAATTGACGGCTTCAAGTTTTCTCATGGAGTATTGGCAAAATCTAACAAGGTCGCCTCGACGCGACTCGGGCTGCCGCGGCAGCCGCGCCGCCACCTCAGAAACTAATCATCGAAACGAGATATGACTTCGATTCAACGGCAACGGCGCACCGAACGCTCAATCGTCTCTAAACCCATCGCTCGTCGATAGTTCGGAAACTCATTTTACGGTAATACATGCGCGACTCCGGCACGCACACCCGAACCGCAGTCGAAAGTTATTATGCAGACGTACAGCGACGAAATTTCCAATAGTTTCAATCTAATTTAACTCCACGACTCTGACTATGGCCTCGGAGCTGAGAAGACTTTCAACGAAATGCTGGTAATCTGTGAATAGAGCGAAGCAATTTTTTTTGTTATATTGATGAGGTATTTTAAAACATTTTTTCGTATTATCGATCCTGCTAAATTTATTAATTGTTCCTAATTATTTGAGGTATTTTTTAATCTTTATCGTGAAAAATTAAAAATCATTACCGGCCTCGTGTAGGTTTGTTCGAGAGCAGAGAAATCATTCAAATTATTTTTGCGCAACAGAAGCCATTTTTAAAACTTTTTTTGAGGTGTTCCAAAAATGAGCTTATATGATTGATCCTGCGCAAAATTTATTAACTATTCCCATCTATTTGAGTCATTTTTATTCATCAAACGAAGCAATCTTTCGAACGGCTCGGAACCTTCGCTGCAAAAAATAAAAACCCACCTCGTGTAAATTTTTTGAGAGCAATGTAAAAAAGAAATTTCAGCGCATGGAGCGGACACGATAACGCGAAAAATAAAAAAGAAATATTGTGGAGCCTGTCGTCCGTGACATGTTATTTCTGCGCAAGTGATTTTAAATCGTGAGATTGCCACCATTCCCCCCGGCCTCTGATCTTTTTCCTGGTGACGTGCGAAAGGGTGACAAGAAAGTGAAAAAAAAAAAAAATGAGACCATGATCAAGCGGAAGTTCTGTGATGCCGCGAGTGAAGTTTCGAGAGGCACGGGCAGAGTCCGCCGGTACAGAAGACAGTATTTTAAAAATACTTTAAAAATATTAAAAAATATATTTTTCCTCTACAAGAAGACTATGAAAAACAAGATTAATTAATTAATTTCCCCTCATTGAAGTACTTGTTACTCTGCAAACGGACAGATCATTCCAATAATCCAGAATCTTCGTCACAAAACCCAAAAATAATTGTCAATCTCGCGCCGATCTTTCCTCTAGTCTTTAAAAATGAAAAAAATTATTCCCGCACCCGCGGCAAAAAACGCGAAAAAAAGTGAAAAAAATAAATAAAAAGTCTCTCGACCGTGGCGTGTTCTTCCCTGTCGAGTAATTTTCGGTTCAGATTTTCCCCTGCGCTCCCTCTATCCTCTGATCTCCTTCCGCGTGACGCGCCGAAGGGTGAAAAAAGTGAATAAAAGCCGTCGTCATCAAGCAGCAGTTTCCGTGGCGCCTCGAGTGGAATTTCCAGAGGCTGCCGGTGCTGATACGGGCGAGGGAGGAAGTAAATCCGGAGGACGAGACATAGTCTGGCACGCGTTTGTATCACGTTGGAACGGAAAGGAGTCGAAGGAAGACCGAAGAAGTGAAACGAGGCTCAACGAGTGTGCATGTATGCGGCGCTCGTCGTCTGATAGCGCAGCTGCAACTTTCTCGGACTTATCGTCAGTTCAATCCGAAAACTTGAACGAACAATTCTTGCGAATATAGCCATATACTATATCCGATCTATAGATATAGTCTTCAGAATAGCGGGGGATGAAAATGGAATGAAGGGAAAGCACTACTGTGGAAATAGGAAGTACGAGGAGATCGAGAGCGACGAATTCGTGCACGGCGAGGAGGAAGCCTCTGCATCCGGAATAAGTGGTCGGGTTCGAATGCGCCCGAAGTTTTACACGGGATTTACCGTTCTCTATCATTCCCCCTTAACCTCCAGCCCCTTCCAGAGGCCCTCAATCTTCCATCCTCTTTCTCCACATCCCCTGGAAGGTTGGCGAGGAATTTTCGGAATTCCTAACGCGCGAAACTCAGGTGTCATACCCGAAGATGAAACGTGACCGGACTTTGCAATAAGCTCCGCGGTGTGCACCAGACATTCACGGTTGTAGAGCAAAGTACGCGCATCCATTAAAATATATGAGGCGGCCGTGAAATAGTGTGTTTTTCTTCCGCGGTTTTTTTTTTAACCTTCCGAGTGAAAAAAAAGGATCGAAAGTGTACGTTTGTTTTTCACCCTGATCTCAACTGTGGAACACAGTGGTGTATTGAACACAGAGAGGTCGCGTCGTGCCACTCAATTTCCTTTCGGGTGTATTTTATTATAACCTTCTTGAAATTAATCCGAGATGCAAATGTAATTCGTTTTTTTTTTTTTATGCTGTGATAGATCCGATGGAACTGTCTAAATGTAAATTAAATATGGTTAAAAAATTATTTATCTCGTGTGAGTGTTTGTGTTAGGGATGAGAGAGAGAGAGAGAGAGAGATAAAACGAGGCGTAGGACGGAGTGCAATAACCGATGCCCTCGCCATCTTGGTACCACTTGGCGCGGGTCCAAATGAATGTCGGACGGGAGCATTGGTATTACATGCACAATACCCGCCACCGGCGCGCCATCGTCGAGTCTCCGCGTTAACTGATGCTGTCATCGTACGAACGCGCTCCCCCGTTATACCCTGTAAAACACGGTGAAACTTATGTTCTAGATAAAATCTACAAACATTATTATCGTATCCTCACTGGTATTTTTTTTCTCTCCTCACCGCTCTGTCTCCCCTTTTTTTTTAACTAGAAGGTAACTCTTAACTCTCTTCACTCTCAACGCGTTGATACAGATTTTTGTTTCATTTTGTTGGTTTATTTATTTTTATCTCGCTTACCTAATGCATTAATATTCTCGTAGTTAGATACACACACACACACATACACGGAAGCATGCGCACACAACTCTCGCACAATTTCTCCCCAGGTTGCGAGATATTCTTTAAAAAAAAAAAACACTTTCTTCAATCTCGTCTCTAATTTCTGGGAGGTCGAATCGTCTGTATTTTCGCACTGAATGTAACTTTTAAAACTTCAAGTAAGCTATTTTTATCCGGTTGTTTTCATGATTAAAACTGTATAACTCACTTTTTTTGCCCGCCGTGCTTTTTTAAACTTTATTTTTTTTCCGGATGACGTTTTACACAAACACACACTTTCGGTTGGAGCCGCTTTAATGCGAGCACCAGATTTCAGTTTCGTAATACTGAAAATTATCAATAGTTCACTTCTTTTTACCTAAAAGTTCTTCTCGTATCTAAATGAGATTACTATCTTCTCTCCCCCTCTCTCCCCTTTCTCTGGCTTTTCACATGCTTCACTCAATCATTTTTCCACTCTTGGCATTCACAATAATTTTTTTTTTCACTCTTACGATTCGCAACTCCAAAAATAATAATAATCGCGAATTTGACAATCACAAGACTCACTGAAAACGGTTCGACGACACGTACACTCTCAGAATGACATTTATCATTTAATTTTATTTTCAATTCACCCTCAAGCTACTGAAACTCCAAAGAAGCTCAATTTCAACTTCTCATAATCATACATTGGGCTTAAAAAAATTACAACACAACATTGCAACACCCTAAGTTTCATGAACATAAGCGTTAAAAATTTCGCTCATACCCGTACAATTCGCCGCCCCTCAACGGCCCTCAGATCACATTCGCATGGTCGAGGTCCAAATAAAATAAAACGCACCTTAAAATACATCTATAACGACATCCAGCCCAAGAGAGTCAGAGAGGAGTTAACAGAGTAAGATTTCCGAGCGTTCGGTCGGATCCGGGCAAAGTTCTATGCGGTTTCGGACTAATCCCTTATTGAGCACTGTTGCAATCAGATCGGTTGGTTAAATCGTCCAAGGTTCGAAGGACGAGACTAGACAGAGAGTAGTCGATGATCCTCGTGCCACGAGGGGTGGCCGCGAGTGAGGGGTAAGTTATATACGGTTGTCATTCCAGGTCGATCGAACATCCAAAGGGTAGATCGCGTACTTCTCCGCATTGGGCTCTCAGCGCTGGCTGACTGGTCGGCTAGTTACGGTTCGCCAGTTCCTCCCGTCCTTCGGTCGAGCGAGGCCGTTCCGTTGGCTCGTAAACGGTGCGCTGCACCGTCCGAATGGTCCTCACCGGTACGGATCGATGACGGGCCCGTTCCACTTGTCTTCGGCCTCCAGGATCTGGAAGAGAACGAGCCGGCCGCCAGTTGCCGTGTATCTCCTCGTCCATCGTCCCGATCGTTGAGCGAGCGGAGGCCGTGTTCTCCATCCCCAGGAACGGGACAGGAGAAGCCGGCGACGAGCCGGTGGAGACACACAGGCGTTTCCTCTCCCGGTCGCCCTTCCGGGCTTTCCGGTCTTCCTCGTCGGCCTCGCACACCGACTCCGTCTCTTATCAACGGTGAAACTCGTTGAATGATCGGACACCCGTCGTTCCGTGACCCAGAGGCGGCTTCCACCGAGCGCAGGCGGCCGTGTCATTGTTTTCCTCGTGGGACAATATGACGCTGCCTCGGTGAGCCGAACGTGAAACACACGTGCCATAGAAAACCCTCGACGGTACGTGAGAGAATCGCACGGAGCGCGCTCATTAACGCGCCAACTCTCGTACCCTCTTCGTATCATACGTACGCAATCCTTCGACGAGTGTCCGATAATCACACGCGCTACAAGAGAACCTTCGGCGAGATTGAAATCGAAGGTGATGCCCATGGAGGTGGTTGTCGCCACCGGTGTCCTTTATATTTTTTCCCTCTGCTCTCTTTTATCCCCAGTCAGAGGACAATGGAGCAGCGGTCGTGATCGCTCTTGTTTTCCCCATTCTTTAAAATTCTCGTACGATCGAGGCAACGAGATACAGTCTATTGCGATGAGTATGCAGTCCGGTGAGTATTTTCCTCGATACTAGGTTTTTTAGATAAAAGTTTGATGTGTCGTACGTGCTACGAAGTCCGAATTAGCTCCCCGCAAGCTTGATCAGGACGATCCTCGGGACAGAGGCCGTGTTCTCAGGTTTATCGCCCGAGGTCCTTTCAGCGGGGCTTCGGACGTCGTTCCTCTCAGACATCCATCGCGTCGCCGACGTAGCCCTCGTCGGGACTTTCGGGATGATCGGGTGGTCGAGCGCCTTCGGCTCTCGCCGCGACGGCGGCCGCGGCTTCGCGGGCCGTCTTGCTCATGAGAGATCTCGGGGATAACGGGGTCGGCTCGCCCCGATAAGCAGCCGGCGGCGAGGGAATGAACGGAACGTCCGGCAACGCGGGCGGCGATAACGGCGATACCGGGAGCTGAATCGGTTGGACGATGGGCGGCGGTTTGACGATCGGTTGATGAACCGGATAGGGATAACCCTCGGCGGTGTATCTCGCGTCGCTTCGGGGCAGAACCGAGTCGTAGGCGGTCGAACGAGCGAGGAACTCTGCTTCGCGGGTGTAGCGGGCCGGTGGAGCGGCGGCCGAGCCCTCGGGAATTCTCTGCCTCAGACGCGGCAGAGTGCTCGAGCTGTTGAACGGTATCTTCGGCAGGCCGAAGTTCAGAGGATAGCCGTCTTGATCGAGGTAACTCAGCTGGGAGAGACTCGGACGTGGATCGAGTTGCATCTGGTACCTATTACTATCGTACTCGAGCACCTGCGGCTGCTGCTGATGAAGCTGACGCTGTTGCTGCTGCTGCTGCTGCTGCTGCTGCTGCTGCTGCTGCTGCTGCTGCTGCTGGGATTGCTGCTGTTGTTCGCCCATCATTGGAACTCCCAACTGATGCTGATGATACAGACCGTAAGACTCGGCCGCTACCGTCGCCGCACTGCTATTGCTCTCCGTAACTTCGTTTATCAGATCCGGTTCCGTCAGATATTTGGGTATCGCGCTTCGATAACCGTGCTGCTCCATCGTGTCCCGGCGCTCCAGCGAAGCCGTTCTGCCGATTATGTGCGGCTCGGTGTACATTACCTGCTGCTGATGATCGAAACTCAAACTTCCGCCGACTATACCGACACCGATGCTGACGCTGTTGCCACCACCGCCGCCGTTTTTTCGCGGCAGTGTCGCTTCCTTCGTTATCGGACTGACGACTTTGCTCTGGGACACAAGGGTCTTGGCGTTTCTCTTCTGATCCCTTCGCCGCTTCGTGCAGAAGACGACGCTCCCGATCACGCAACCGAGGGCCAACAGCGTGCCGATCAATGCTCCAGCCGCCACGGCCGCCACGTATCCGGTCCCAGGATGATCGAACGGCGGCTCCGGTGTGCTCTTCTCTTGGTAACGAACCCTCAACGAGAGTTTCGACTCCACCAAGCCCGCTGTGTTCTCGGCGATGCAGCTGTAAGTCCCCTCGTCGCTCTTCTCGATGCCGTAGACGTACAGAACGCTCGTGCTGTTCTTTTGATCGCGCTCCTTCTGGATGTATCTGGAACCAAAGGCATTGATGAGAAATGCAATTCTCTCGGTTATCGAGTTTGATGAAATTTGAACAAAAGCACTGAGAGAAGGATCAAGTGAATGGAAGTCATAGTACAGTCATAGTCGGGGAGAACGTGGTCAAATGGAGAAGTGGGGCGAAACGGTATAACGTAGCGAAACTCAGTTTTCCAATAACTTTTGGATGCCTCACATTTCCCAACGATGCATCCGGATAGTCAGCATCGTTTTATCCCACTTGCCGATACCATCCAAGAGTTGTTGGAAAATTGCGTTCTGTCCCATCATTCCGTGTTGCTTTGCTGTGCAACTTGACTCCGCTTTTTCCTGGTATGGAACCAGAGCGACACCCATGGTGGATAGACTCAGATTTTCCAAGAATTTTAATCAGTACATTGATGAAAAATTCTCATCTATCTGGCACTTTCTGCCATAGCTGGCGCCCTACCTTCCCGCTTTTACCTGTTAGGTTACATAGTTCACTAAAATGTTTTCAGGCGCTGGCCACATGGGACAGTTATCCAAAAGCTTTATGTTCATGTACATTCTTTTAATAAATAAATAAAAAATTAGCTATAGCAATATTTCTCGATGAAGTCATATCTACTAGATTCTTCTCTCAGTAAAAGCAAAAAAATTAGGAGATACCTTGAGGATCGAGGAAACGGAGTCTACGTGGATCGGAAAAAAAATCCGTGCAGGGAAGAATCGGATCGTGCCTTTTCCGTAGAGAATTTTGATGTGTCGAGGCAGGAGTGGATGAGTGATCACAATGTGTGAAGGCTCCTAGTACAATTCGGAATTTTTCGTTCCAGTGGAAAAGGACAATTGGCGAAGTTCTTCGATGGTGGTTCATTTTTTGAGAACCAAAGTCCTCATTTCATTGGTCCCTTTTGTTTCGTTATCTTTCCGGAGTTCGTTGGGACAGCGGGCTGTCTTCGACTTTGTTTCAATGAAATATCGGTACGGTATGCATACACGCACATACATACGTGTATCTCCCCTTGTCGGATGATTAATGTGTCGGTTAAGTTTCGATGGAAAAGTTTTCCTCTGGAGGGCATTCGGGCTAAAAGAAGCGCGAGCCAAGTGTTATTCTCCCATTCCGGCAGCGGTGAGGTAGCCGTAAAATGAATGAGAAAAAAAACCTCCCGCAAAAACACAGAGAAAGTAGAATGGCGTGGAGGGGTCTTCGAACCGAGAAAGAACCCGTAGCGGTTTTTCTTGAAACGTTCTAATGGTTGGGTCGACGGCGGGTTCTTTCGGAGTCCACGGCCCCGCTGAGCCAGCGGAACGTATCCCCATTCTTTAGCCACCCTGGCTCTGGAACGACGAACCGCGGCATCCCGGAAATCCCCCGGGAAACCCGCACCGATGATAAAAAAGAAGGAAAAAAAAAAACTTAATGTTTCTCTCGGTCGGTGGCTCTGAGAGGGAAGGAGAGACGAGTCAACGTAATCCGTCCGGCCCACGAAAGATTTTGCGATGGCCTCCTTCCGTCCTCGGAGGCTGACGGCTAAAACGCAGCGTAACGGCGCGGCTCGTAAACCAAAATCTCACGATGGAAAAATCACCCCCCTTCGTATCACCCCGACGAAAAATGCTGCCGGGCGTAAAAAACGAGCCAATAAATCCGCGCATCCATCAATATTCGTTTTTTTCTCCTGCCAAAACCTGCAACGTAGAATCCGAATGGCTTACCTTACGTACGTCGTCGTCGATGCAGCAAAGGAGTCGTTTTCGCTCTGGGTCTTGCACAGCTCCCCGTTGAACTCCCAAGTCACTTTGGCCATTGGCACGGCGAAGACGTCGCACCTCAGTGTAACGTTTCCACCCTCGTCGACGTCGACGCGTTCCTTGAGGCTGACCTCGGGCAGACACGCCAGGTCGTTGAGCTTGACGCCCTTGATGGCTCGTCCCTCGAGTCTCGGCGGCGCTTTGCAAATGGGATCGGATTCCTGGGGCGCTGCCGGTGCCGACTCCGTCAGCCAGGCCTGCATCGGTCGCAGTCTGCAGTTGCAAAGCCAAGGATTGTTGTGCAACGCTAGACCGTGAAGATTCCCACCTAGCGGCAGCGTCACGTCGGGGACGTAGGTCAACATGTTCCCGTCCAGGCGGAGCCACTCCAACGAATGAAGTCCATTGAAGGCTCCTTCCTCGATCGTCTCGAGCTCGCACTGGCTCAGTTCGAGATTCGTCAGCTGCGCCAGAGGATTGAATGCCTCCTGACGAATCTCGCGGATCGGATTGCCGTTCAGTATGAGCCTCATGAGGCCCGGACAGGAAGGGAAGGTCTCCGATGGCACGTCCTTGATGAGGTTACCGGACAGATCGAGCTCCACGAGACCCGAGAGACCGTCCAGCGCGCCCGGCGCCACTTGACTTATGTGCGACTTGCTCAGATAGAGCCGCTGAAGATTGGTCAATCTCAATGCCTGAAAACACTGCGAAGGCAGATGAACCAAGTGGTTGTTCGACAGATCGAGAACCTGCGTCTCCTCCCGAGCTCCCTGGGGAAGACCTATCAGACTACGGTTCGCGCACTCGACCCACTCCTTGCCGCCCTTCCACTTGCACGAGCAACGATCAGGACAGGCTTCCGCGAACCTCACCAAAGTCACCCATCCGAGCAGAGTGCCGAGAAGCGCACCTCTCCACCACCACGCCCATCCACTCGAACTGGACATTGTCACGCTCTCTTGTTATCATCGAACGTCGAGACGAACTTTTGTTTTCCCTCGCGCCAATTTATGCCTGGCGTCAATCGCGTCACGATGGGAATGAAAACATGTTTTTTACGCTTCTGGGACGACTTTTTTCTATTGAATTTCGCTGAATCAGAATTCGACTTTCTTTCCGGGCAGTTTCCAACCACAGTTGACTCACTCGTGTCGCGTTGCGGACGCCGGTTGCGTCCCAAACCCCTCGCACTTGGGCTTCTCGATGCTGATGGATTCAACCACTCTTCGCGATGGTTCCACCAGCAACAACTCTCTGTGAAGCTCGTTCGCGTTCTCACACTCGCTCTCGACCTCTCACCGTACCACAATCCAGTTCATCTTATTCCCTTCGCCACTCGACACTCTCAACACGTACATCGCCATCGAGCGAATTGATTTTCTGCTGGGCCATCGAGACTCACGCCACTCGGAGTATGCAGCCGGTACATTCGGAAATCTGGAAGCAAAAATAAAGAAAAACGATTTTTATTGGTTTTTTTAGAGCATAGATTTTCATGCGATGCAGTAAATAGATAGTTTGACATATCCGCATCTCTACTACTCGCAACTCTGCCGTGTGCCTAACAAAGATCCCCGCGGGAATCTCTACAAGGAATCAATTAAAATCCCATCGGAATCTAAATAAAGCTCTAACGGAATACAACGGAATACACCTGGTAGAGTATTATTTTGATTTTGTAAAGTTGACTTTTCACCTTCTGGTAGAGTTCTGATCCAGTTGAATTGTTATTGAGCATTACATGGTAGAAATATCGATGTCCTGATATTTTATGGTTTCAGATAGTATATGAAGATGTTTTGTACATTTGTATAGTAATTCCTTTTTTTTTAATAGATTTTAGAAACAGCAATGGACGAGAACAAATTCGATAACCCTTCTGCCACGACTCTTCCTACCTAGAAGTTACATCGTACGATGTGACTTGTGAATCCTGGGTAACGGATTTTTTTTCTGTCCCACCTATTTCGTTGAAAACATTGATTTTTTTAAGTCAATATTCTTTAACCAGACAACACCCTAAGTACTTGAAGTACTCATTGAACTATCAAGCACCAGATAGTTCTTGAGTACCGACGTGTTAACTACTGGTAGGTCCAAATCGCTAACGTTCTGTTAGTGCTGATTACTTTTTGAGTATTTTATTCCTTAATACGTATTTCAATACCTAGTATATTTGAAAAAAAAAAAATGTACATTAAACGGTAACGATGAACAAATGTTCGCAAATAACGATGGTTCAAGATCTCGATTTTGGCGAGGATCGCGCAAAGTTGCAACAGGACGGTAACTTGTTTGACATTCTGCGAGTGGTGCAGCTTAACCGGATTTTATTTTATTTTGGCGGGGTCGAGACCTCCGATAACCCGTCCGCCGTTACGTAGCTTCGGCTCGATGGAATCTACGAAATAATTGGCTTTCGGAAGAAGACGATAATTCAACGAATGAGAACTCCCGCTGTATCCGGGCAAGTTTCGCTGTTCATTCAGTCGGATATGGGTGAATCCTATCTGTACGAGGGAGGGGCGGGGGAAAAACGAGAGTCGGAGCCGCAACCCTGCTCGACAGTCAAGCGGCATCTCGCACGGAAAGAGCCGGTCGATCGAGCCAGCCACGAAATCTTACGACTGTACGATAAAGTTAAACCACCGAGAGGAAGGGCTGAAAACGCGCGCGAGGGAATCTTCGTCTCAGCTTTTACCTTCTAGCTTCCGCGGCCTACCCGCGACTCTTATGGTCTTGCAGTATGGTCATTAAATTGTGTATATATATATATATATATATATATATATATACGAATGTGTATGTATAAATAAATATAGGAGAAAGCGGGGTGAAATGGACTAGTTGGGGGAAAACTCAATTTTTCATTAACTTTTGAATGCCGCATTTTGGCACATCGATACATCATGCTTTTCTACCCATTTTGCTTTACTTGATAATATGGCTATCCGAAAGTGTTCGGAATATTGCAATTTGGTTCATTACACCATTTCATACCACTGTTCCATTTTTTCCCCCGCTTTCCCGTATATGTAAGTAGAAGACTCGTGGTAACCAAATCAGTCGAAGAGAAATACGATATCGAATGTGCTGGGCTGAAGATAGAAGTTAAGAACTTTGTGCGCGCGTTGCACAATCAAGAGTATGTTTCACCGCGATTGCGAACACAAAGCAATATTTATCTCTTACTGAAGTTTCGAGTTCGAAATTTCTGTGTTTTCCGGGGTTCATTCTCGCGCGGATTCCCGCGAGCCAATTATTCGGGCTGCGAACGGGTGCGAAAATTGAAAATCTTTTTCACTGGAAATAAATCGTACGGGGAATCTTGCAGTGCGAGAATTCAGGGCGGTGGAACTTGGACGAATCTTGTGGCAAGGGATGAACGAAAACCGACACGAATATTACGCGCTCGGTTGAAACAGGATTAATTACAATTTTTTTTTCTCCCAGACGGGAATGTAGAAACTAACTCGGAACTCGTTGCGGAAGCTTGTTAGGTTGTAAAACAACGTTCGTTCGTTTACCCCGACTATGACACAGTGTAACGTGGGTTTAATTCAAGCTCTTTCGCCCGGCGATTCTCGGTGCTTTTTCGCCCCGCTTTTTCTTCTTTTCACGTGCCGTCCCACTCGCGATGCTCAATGAATTTCAAAGCAGTTTTGCTCATACGTGCATCTCGTGAGACCAAGACACTCTTTCATTTCGCTTGCCGCTAACGCTAAATACAATAGCGCGAGAGTTGAAAGTCTCTATGATTCACATTCTTATGCCGAAATTATTTACTTGCACTCGGTAGAAAAATAATGATCTTGTAATAACTACTAAATTTTCCGAAAAAAATGTTACTCAGGTAGCAGATTATAAGAAAAATCTTTCGGATTCATTAAATTAATTTGATTGGCCTCGATGGACTTCGGTCTCCAATCCGCCACTAGATGCGTTAGTTACACGCCAAAACGTACCGATTTACGTAATCTATTATCAGTACGTGTCGCAGTTCGTGGCAGGGTCGAACGGTATGCACCGATCATCGAGGCTCGGAGTGGACCGTGGAAGAAAGTGTTACGTTCCATCCGCAAAAATTACATGGCGCAAAGTTTCAATTGAGTCTATAAAAGTTGCATCCAAGGCGGATATTCCGGGTACGTGATCGGAGTTGAAATAACCAATTGAGCTTCATCCTCTTCGCTGCACTCCGGAGGACATTTTTCATTGCTCCCTTCCGGCAGCGAGGACAATCACACCTGTAAGGTCGATCGGTGTGATCGACCTTACAGGAAACAGACATTTCGATGTCATACTTCTGTACCTTCTTATCGGTAAATCTTACAAACTACATAAGTGGGAGAAGCGTGCGTAAAGTACGAAAAGAGTGCGTAAAGTAAAATCGGACCAATGTGCGTCTGCTTTGGTCCAATGTCAGCATTGCTCTAAATACGGAACTTAGAACTGGGTCTAAGAATTAAATCGTATTTTCATATTGGAGATATTCATGTGATTTGTGTGACGAAAATTTCTGAATAAATTTCCACTTTACGCCGTACTGATCGATGGATAATTGATGGGGTCAGCATAATTATACATCAAACCGCCGATTTAGCTGTGTCGCGGCAATCGCATTATTCTCAAGCGCTCGAGGATGTGCGTACCGTACCTAATCGGACGGTTGTCGCGGAGTGTCTCGGCGAGGATCGATCCTCGTTGAGCCCTCCGCGACCAAGAAATCCGCTCTGGGATTACCCGTAATTCATTACAGAGATTATTCCCCTCGACGGGGCTTTACTACTCGAACGACACGTCTCTCTCTATCTATCGATCCCTCTTTCTCTCCAGCTGGCTTGTCTACGAAAAACTTCCGGCCCCTTCCTTTCATCGTTCGTCACTTAACTTCGCCCATGCTTGATTTTTCTCCACCCACAAAAGAGCGAAAAAAATATTATAACGAACCTCCCTCAGCGCCGGCGTAAATAACGTGTTGTTGACGCTTTAATTAAACTACCTCGACGACTCACCGAGGAACATAGAACAGAGTAAATTGGGAGTAAGCCAATTAGCTACGAGCTGTTTTAAATTGAATGAAAACAAGTGACCGAAATATCGAAGGTTGGCTTACCAAACTAACGAAACTCTACCCACGGTAAATTGAAATTTGGCAAAAAAAACAACCCTTTCGCCACTTTGATTGCAATTTCTAACACCTTATTATTATTTTTTTATTTCCCTGCAGTAGTCGCAAACTTAAGAAAAATATGGTCGAGGAATTTCCGTTCATTTTATACCCGAAAACATGAAACGTTGAAAAAAATGTTTGTTCCGAATGCGGCTCACTCAATTCAAAATTCTAGAGAAAATGTTGACCCTTCGAGGATTTTTCTTTTTTTTTGTTTTCCATCCCTACATGATGCATGCGCGCGCCATATGCATATAAGTAACGTCTGGCGCACGTATCGAGGTGGCAAAGGGAGCTTAAAGGATGCGAAGCCCACGAGTGCCCGGGACGGCGTGAATTATTGGAAAGGGTTTGGAAAACGTACGTTCTCAGCGATATGGTTAGCCAGCTTCGAAGCTGCTCGGCAGTCGAGAGAGTCGTTGCCCCGGCGAAACGCGAAGAGAAGGCGGCTCGTTATACGTTACGCTGAAACCCAATTTTTCGTTGTCCAATCAGTTACCACCGAAGGGAACTTCATCAAATTAAGCTCTCCGCGGGAATATAAAAAGGCTCGTAGAAGGATCTCTTTCGGAAGCTGAGCGTAAACGTTTTATCCTTCCAAACCCTTTTTTCACCAACCCCTCCCCCCCAACCTCCTTCCTATCCAGGCGATGAGGCTCTCTTTTGCTGTTTCTTCTCCACTCGCCGGGCTTTCCTCCTGGTCGCTTCGCAAGCTCGGATCTCAATCTTTTTCGTCCTCCACAGTGTCTCTGCTCATCGATCCACGCGAAACCCGGCGACCGGGCTAAATCGGGCGCGCTCTCCATTCTACCTCGTTCTCCGCCTCGGAAGGTCTTTCTCGATTTCTTCCTTTCGGCTCTCTCGCTCTCCCCCGTCTTCTCCGTCGGCAAAAGCACCTCTCGGTTCTATCCGACGAGTCCCGCCGAGGCTCACACAGAGATTTCGAACTTGCAGCACCGAGCACGACGAGCTCTCGAGCTCTTCTTTCTCCTTCACCTCGCTCAGGGGAGATTCTCTCGGGCGGGTCGCGCAACGACAAGAACCTCGTCCACGACGAACCGGCCCACGATCTTTTCAAAGAAACGAGCTTTTTACCGATTGCCCATTTTTCTCATTTTTTTTTCTTTTGCTTCCTTCTTTTTCTCTTATGCTTTTCTCCGCTAGGATAGTTGCAGCGCTGCGCCATCGTTCTTGTGCATTGAATCAAATTGGGGGGAACGGCGGGACGACAACTCGATGCTGCCTGCGAGTCTTTGACGATATATTCTCATTTTGCACTTTTACGGTCGATTTTTCAAAAAATTCGTGTGTGCGTATTCTGATGCACCATCGAGGCTTGTCGCGAATGTGACGGTAAACGCCGAGGTAGTTTTCTTATTACTTCAAACACATAAAATTATTCGCGCCGACTCGGACAGGGCAAAACACAATTTCCCAGAAACTTTTACTGATTTTCATCCCTATCTTGCCCGACTGTCGTATCTCACACCACTGTCCTCTATACTAATGCACGATCGAGCGTTGTGACGAATGTGTCTCGAAACGTTGAGGCTATTTTCTTGATCCGTTAAAAACCAAAAATAATTCGATAATTATAGGGGGGATTTTTTTTTTTTCTAATAAATCCCTTCTGGAGAAATTGCCGTCACGCATACGCACTTCACGGACCTGGAAATTTTCAGAAGAAGGGTGTGTGGAGCCGTTAGGGCCGGAGGGAGCGACGTAGAGTGAGTCCGCCAATTTCTCGGCATAATTCGCTCCGTCGAACCATAAAATTGCCGAACGCCACCATTGATTAGTCAAGTGAAGAGCTGACCTTGCGCGGGGCGAACCAACCCTCCGACAGCCCCGGCAATCTCGGCCAAAGGTTCCCAGCCTGACGATGGGCTTTTCTGCACGCCTCTGCGTACCCTCCGAGACTTTAGAATTCTGTGTATCGGCTAGAGTTCGTATGTCGTGCTCATGGCGGAGTGGCAAACGGAGGGGCAAAATGGAACGGCTGAGAAATAAAGCTGAAATCAGCTCGACGGTAAAGCTTCGCACCGTGCGCAATAAAATTAAAAGAATGGTTTCGTTCAACGAGTCTGTGTGCCGATAACACAGTTTTTTTTTCTTTTATCTGCGAAGAAGATTTTTAGAAAAAATATGGAAAGTCGAATTGACGTAAAAAAGTGATGATCTTTTGAATTAAAAAAAAGAGGTTGAATGTTACAACCTTTTTGTACCGTGCGAAACATCGATGAAAGTAAAGACATTTCGTGTGCTTGATTTTTTTGCAGAAAGGTATCACGAAATGGTCCAAGTAAATTCAGAAGAGCTCGTTAGCGTTGAATCCAAAAGTGAAATGAGTTTCGTTAAATCGATGTAAAAAAATAACACGAAAATTGTCTCCAAACGTATCGATCCTCCGTTCTATATTTCCCGTTGCCGGCGCATTGCACGCACTCGCTAAAGCGTGATAATACACGAGCCAATGTTTTACGAGCGCGAAGCGCAAAGTCACGACGGTAAAGCTTCACCAACGCGGCCAAAATCTGAAACGGCATGAGCTATCTAGGCCCATGTGGGGTGGTGGTTTTCGGTGGAGGGTTGAAATTCGAAGCAGGCGAAACACCGTTGAAAAAAAAAGGTGGCGAGGACAGAGCCGATGTAATGAGAGGGGATCGCCCGTGGACAGGGGTTTCTCGTTCGGTGCAAAGGAGGGTAGCGTCAACCATCGAAGATTATCGCCCGCCTACGGTAAACAAGTGGTGCGTCGTAAAGTTAGGGGTTGCGAACGCCTACTTGACTCCTCTTCGTGGCTCGTCTCTCTGAGCGATCGATTTTTTTTTCCGCCAAGCTTAAGGACACACTTCCCAAAAGTCTCTCCGAGAGCTTCGAGGCTTCGCCCTCATCCCAAAAATTCGTTCTTCCCCTCCGTCCTGGCATTATTTTCCTTCCCGCTTCACACGTCCAAGTGACGAATATCTCTTCCGAATTTGGTGAACGTATGCTGTGACCCGCGCCCACATATACATCGTCCCGCTCTGCCTCCAATTTCCATTTTCCCTCCACTAACTACATTCGTCCTCGTCACCTTTATACCATACATATATGCGGTAGGAATGAAATATGAGACCGGGGGCGCGAAAGAGCTTTCGTGCCGCTCAGAAAAATCATCAACGAAAGACATTTTCCGTACTAGAATTAAAAAAAAAATTTTTTTACAAAAGGAATGAAAAAATTCTCCTTTGGACACTCGCGATAAGTCGCGCTGTACAGTACTCGAAGATTAAAAAAAAATTCGATTTGAAGCATCGCGAATTTTTATAAAATCGAGACTATGGCCCTAGCAGCAGCGAAGCTTCCACGTTTTTACCCGCCAATTGCTCAAAGACCGTTTACCTCGCAGACACGATCCCGATAATTGAATAATCTTTTACACCCTTGGACCGGCCGAAAGTGTTGGGAAGGCCGGGACTTCGATGAAAGTCCTACCAATGAATTTATTCGCAGAGTGAGAACAACATTAATTTCCTTTCAAGCGATTTCTATGGTCGGGAGAAAGAGAGAAAACGGAAAGGAGACGCCACGGTGTATCGCGGCTCTTGGATACGGCGTGGAGGAAAAAAGGAAGAAAAAAAAGCGACAAGTTTGGAGCGAAGCGAAATGTCGATAAGGGAGTGAGACTCGAGGATAGCTCGGCTTAGCTCGACGTTTATACGGCACCACCGGGCGAAGTGGAGAAGTCGGACTGAATGATGCATTAGCGCTTTTCCTTCGCTTCCACGGAACTCCAAACTCTTTCGCTGTGTCCCTGCTACACCCAACTGTATGTAACCACGTTTAGTACCGACTCGCGTTTTCCGACAGGCTACCAGTCAGCCTTGTCGAAGCGCTGTTCGCTAGTCAAATGAGTGCTATTTTTTTTTTCTTTTTTTTTTAATAGAAACTTTCATCCACAAATGGACCATGGTGAATGGTGATTCAAAGCCCCAACCTACTTAAGGCAAGGTGAAACACGAACCACGGGACATATAAGTGCAAGAAGGATGTAGTGGAACGTCGATAAGCAGGGACGATAATTGAAATCCCGGTTAAACCGAACTAGAGAGCGAAAGTACACGGAGAGAAGGATCTATTAAATATGATTACATCGCTCAAGAAATATTCCATCACAAAATCTATCACAATTTTTAAAAATCTATCACAATTTTTTTTATGTTCCTGACCATATACGCCAGAAAGAAAATTCTTAGGCGAGGCGGAATTGATATTCGCTGCACGTGGAAATTCGCTTTTAGTCATAGATTTTCTGCACCGTTAAAAAAATATAAAATAATAAGAAAAAAATTAAAAATATAAAAAATACGGAGTCGGGGAATTCTTGTGAGAATATCATCGATGTCGCGAAACTGATGCGCTTTTCTGACGATCATCGATGGGTTTCCGGTCGATGCGACCTTCCCGCATGTTTCCACGTGACGATAATTTCATCGCGGTTTTCACCGACAACTCGACTGCTTTCGCGCACGATCGTCGAAACGATCTAGAATAACGGCCGTGCAATCGGCTCTTGTGATTTTAACGCGCCCACGATAAATCGATCACCAAAACTGCCACCGATGTAACGTTACGACGAGCTCGAAATTGCGTGCATTCCGATGCGACACGAAGTCTTCCTACACTGTCGCTGTATTCGTACGAAGCGAAGCTTTCCGACTCTTACCAGCCTTACCAGTCGCACCGACAGCGATATACGTACCGATGCACTTTATCCTGTATTACATCTTTACATCAACCTGTATCCCAGTTTACTGTAAACCCGAAAAGATCCCATAAACCTGCACGTATCCGACGTTATAACCGCAAGATTCCGAGCGGACGCTCGGTACTAAAAATTAATATATTCGCGGATACATAAACCACTGAGGAATCTCGGGAAAATACGTCAACCGAATGCAGATGCATTACCATTTTACTCAACGCGACTTTACGACATACGATGGTAATAACAACGAAAGATGACGTATAGTCCTGCTCTGCTTCAAATACCACTGAAATCTCACCAACTTCTCGTGTGTTCTGCATTTTTTCCTCTGCTTCCTCGTAGAGAAAGCTTTAGTTTTATTAAAAAAAAAAAAAGAAGTTTCACGATTTTTATAAAAACGTATTCGGAATTTTATGAAACATCGGAAATATTTTATTTAAAAAAAATGTCTGATTCAATGTGTTTGGTTCAGACCCGGAAGATGGGATCCTTTTTAGCGAACGGCATGAACTGTCGAGCTGAAATGTCTAAGGTAGGTCTAGGGATGAATCGCTACTGTTTGATTATATTTTTGGCAACATTTTTCACTCATAAAAATTGTGGGTGCAGTAAGCGGTAGTGGGACAATCCGGATATATCGTTGAGGATTCAATATTTGAAGTCGAAAAATTATTGAAAAATTGATTTTCACATCACTGTCCCGTTTTGCACCCCTCGCACCCATTCGCATACGATACTCTCCGGTCGAACCGGGCGCCATGACTTCAGCCATTGGACCCGCAGAGTCAATACAAAATCTGGCCAGAACGGGCTGTCGGGACTACAGAAAGTGCCGGAATGTGTGCACAGTGACTGTTCGACACGTGACTATTATTCTTGCCCGCATTCGGATAGCTCTGCATTGCGGGCGTAGCTCTTCTCCTATAATGGCGATATGATACAGACTTTTTATATAAGCCGGGGCGTCGGCTGCGATGTGCCCGGGACCGTTGCAGCGGGCTTTCCTGCCATCCTGGCGCCGCTCTTGCTGCCGCTCCTACCCTCTCGACTGCGACCGGCACCACCCTTCGCGGCCTCTCCCAGCCGGCGCTATCTCCGCGTTATAACTCGCTATTTTTACGATACAAACTTCCATCCTGCCGCTCTACTTCTCCTATCGCCGTGCCGCGTCTCCCCGGCTGTTATATGATCCATACACACGACGCTATAAGTCCACCGGGCGTTCATCCATTCGTGCGGGAATCTTCGTCAGGAGGGGGAGCAAAAAAAAAATCCCGTCGGGTAGTTTATAATATCCCGATGGGAGAGCACCGCCTTTTACGCCCGATCTTCATCGCGCGGAAAGTTCATGGCGCTGATTAACACGACCACGGAATCCGGTCATTGGGACGATAAATATAAATAATAAAAATAGAAAATTCACATGTTAGATTTTCTGACAGATCGGGCGTTCGTCCGTTGAAGAAAACAGGTCCAAATTTCGGGAGTTTTTTTTTCTTCGTTTTCATGTTTATTTTTCGATTTTTTTTTTTTTAAATTAATATGAGATTGCTGAAAGAATTCGTGAATATAACAAGAAAGAAATTATTCGTCGGATTACTATCGAGGCCGAACCCAATTAGCCCCACGTAACATTATCGACACCGTCCGGAAGTTATTAGAAAATGGCTTCGCTTATTTTTGCTTTACCATTTTCCATGATTAATAAATGCTTAGGCAATACATTGACTGAGTCCTTTTGTTCGGAAAATTCTCACAGGTGAAAATCCGTACAATTTCTCATGGGTATGTGTACTATAAAAAATGGGATAGGAATATTTCAACTTTTACGATAATCAAATAAAGTGTACGTTAAAATTATTCGCGCTCTGCATACGTAACCTATAGAGGGCCTGCATTGGGAACCAATTATCGGGCGAGCATTGCGATGGACCCTCGGGCCAATAACCTGCCACCAGGCTTATCAACCAAGGCTCGATAGACGATCAGGCCAGGTTCGCATGCCAATGGTCGCACGGCAGGTCTCGACTTTGGCCGCACCTGCGTCGATTTTCTACATTAACCCTACATGGATACTCAATTTCGCCCGTCGAGCAGACGCATCCAGTGTCTCGAATGCTGAACAGAATTAAACCCTAAAAAATAATTTATGCGACTGGCGCCTCGCTCATAAATATTAATTTCGTTTGAATAAACATTTATTCGATTTAAATAAACGTATATGGGATAGAAGTAAATAGTTGATTCAAATTAAAGTTTATATTATTCAAATAAATATTTGATAAAAATAAATAATTATTCCATTTGTGCAAATATTTATTGGCGCGTGTCGTTGGCCGAATTATTGATCCGGGTGCAAGCGCCTGTGAGGAAAGAGAAAGTGATCGAAGAGAATTAATAACGATATAAGCAGTTTCAAGTTCCCGGAAATCATGGTAAAGATAACGAGAAAAGAACATTGTTTCTTTCTGGCAAATGAATATAAGAATGTTACTTTTCAAGAAAAAAAAAACCTTCTCTTCCTTACCGCCCATCTTCGTGTTCCATTGGCATAAAACTTATCGAAATTGTATTTGTGCAAGTCGCACAAAAAATCGGACAAAGAGATCTCGGGTCGCGGGAAACTAGACGGCACCTTTGGAAAGCCCCAAAGAATCGAAGCTTGCGGATCGAGAGAGGAACTTAACCTCTGCCTCGTGGCATTGTGCAAAAGTGCGCAATCCCGCAGTAAGCTCAGCGTCGCGAGAATTCGACGATGGCTATCCGGTGGCGGATTCCCGCGACGGGCATTCGCGAGACTGCTTCACCTATTTCAATATGCCGAGCCACAGCAGTGGATGCGCTTGTGTGTCTACACGTAACCCCGTGTTACGGAAAATTTTTCGAGAACCGCCACACGCGAACGATGACGAAACTACCGTCGTTGCCACGGACACAAGTGTCTGCATCTGCGTGTGTCGTGCTATTTGCCTGCATCCACTGACTCAGCGACGATGCTTGACACAACCTACTTGCACTCTGTTCGGGTCGTACACAAGCCCGGAAAAGCCTCGTGATTCGATTTTCATGAATCGCGACGATTTCTATTGACGCACCGACGTATTCGACGACTCCGCACGATTGCCGCGCCGGGAATCGTGCGGAGTCGAACGATAGAGTCGGAGATTTTTCAAGAATATGCTTCCTTTTTTTTTTTTCCTTTTTTTTCTGCAGATGTTATTCCGAACGTGATTCGTAAAGCGTCTATACCCGCGGTTCGTAAGTGAAGCTCGGAGTGGCCCACGATCCGGATAGAAGTTATACACAAGCTGAGTGGGGTGCATCGTTTGCTGAATGCGTTGCTCCGGTCGCGAAGTGATTCCGCAAAAAACGAGTCGATTGCGGATCGTTTGTTTGCCGAAGAGACGCAGAATAAAAATTATTTGACCGCCACCTTTTATTTGGTTCACGTTAAATATTTGTTCGATTTAAATCAATATCCATTTAAATTGAGTATACTCTGTTACATAAAATATAATATTCATTTACACTAAATCTATGTTTTACGTAAAACAAACGAACTGTGATAGTGGCATAAATTTTTTTTCTGGGTGCACCGTAAAAAAGTTTGTAGTTTTCACAACTTATTGAACGCGGATACGACTCATTGTTCGCAATGCCAAAAAGTTTCACGATATCAAAAAAATTTTGTCACAATAAAGAAAATTCCTTTTTAATCCGTTACTTCCTATCGGAGGTGGCGCCCATGCGCTTCACTACTCCCTACTACAGAAACATCTCTCAATGGATACTTATTTTTGCTGGATCCTTCTCTCAGTGTACCACGAAAATAACAGCTCTGACCGTATATCACTTATGGTTAATCGAATCATTTCCTTTTTCCGAGCGTAGATCTTTTTTTTCCGGAAACTTTCCTTCCTAACTGAGATTTAAGGTTCTGCCTTCGACGGCCGGGATTCGACTATTTTCCCCTACAACCTCGATGTATCTACCACCGGTGTGTGTACGACGAGCCTCATGTTAAATGCATTATGTGGAATCGAAGATCGATTATTGACTGAAGACGGGATGACAAACCCATCTCGCCTCTCCTGAGACGATGGTTCGGTTAACGAGACCTGCGACTTTTGGTGGGACGGGGGAAGACTCCGAAGCCCAAAGAACCAGAACGATGGAAAGAAGCTAGCTGGTACGAATGATATTACGGTATTACGTGGGATTTTTCACGCGGACGTCTCGAAGGATGACAAATCGCTCCGACTCCCTCCCACCCCCTCTCCGCCCCCTTAACAGAAGACCTCTCCCTAGGCGCAAGAGGGGTCAGAATGGGAGAATGATAGTCTGAGAGGAAAGGAAAACGATCCCGAAGAGATTCCCGGACTGGGCCGAAAGAGAACAAGATAGTTCACAAAAGGTTGACATGCTTTTGTCCAGTGGCACAATGACGAATCGACTAACACACTCGCGGGTCGGCACAAATTCCATCGTGTGTTTACGTGATGTTTGCACGAAGAAACTCTCGGCAAGATTGATGTGTTCTTGGTACACACGTTTCACCCTACTATGATCCGCTAGTTACTGTGTTGGTTGCTCGTCGATGCAACGCAATACGTACAAAGTTTTTTTTTTTTTTTTTTTTTTTTTTTTTTTTTTTTTCAGGAGAGGATCCTTGACTGGCTATGCCAAAGGGCAAAGAAAACCGACCGAGACAGAGGTTCGCTCGACGTGGAAGCAAAGAGAATGACTTGGTGGTGGATGGGGAGGAGGAGGAGTGTGAACAGGATGGAGTCCTGTCTGTAGAAGTGCCTCTCGGTGCAACTTACCGGACGTGACTGTCTCCCGCAGCAGTTCATTCTCCTAGCCGATCCCACGCGATACAAACTCCATTCCTGACTGTATCCAACTAATATCCGGTTACAGAGACTTACCGGACTCGTCGAGCGCGACGAGAAATAAAGGGATGACAACGGGGACGGGGGCAGAGTCAACTGATGGAAACTCAAGTACGTGTACACAATAGTGTATTAGGAGAAACGGAAAAATATCTTTTACTTCACGCCAACGGAGAATTTTTTGTCGCAGCTGTTGGTTTTTTTTTTTTTTGCTTGCATTGTCTCTTGTTTTGTTTCACTTGTAGACGGAGCATTCTGGTAAAATTTAAGGTAGTGATGAGTTGGGTTTTTAGGCATGTACTAGGATATGAAATTCTATGCACAATCGCGATGGAAAATTAATTTACGTGTATACAAAAAATTTGGGATTGTTTACTTTTTAGAAGAAGTTGTAGTGAATTTATTAGCAACGTGTTATGTTTTAAGGTTTTTGATGCTCAACAGACTTTAATCTTATCACGGATGTTGCATAATGCCAATTGGGCATCGACCGAAATATTACAACTACCTTTTAATCACTTATATTTATTTTTATACAAAATGTACTTGAGTTATAATTTACTTTAAATTCTTTGTACAAGTACAATCATTTTTATCCAAATTATATATTTAATTTGATGTCCCAGGTTTAGCATAAAAAATTTCAATGCGACACAAAAAATTTACAAATTTTTTTCAATAGTGTTTACGTAAAATAAATGGGTGAGCTCACATGATAATCTACGAACTTTATCGTCAGGTTGACAAAGTATGCAAGTTCACAAGGTTTTTTTTATCCCTGGCACTTTGTACCCTACGTTCATAATTCACTTTTATGATAACCTGACTCTGTGAATTAGGGGAGACCGAGTGCAACTTTTTTCATAATACTGTAATAATTTTCATAATAATTTCCATCGATCTCTGCCGACGTTACAAATTATCCAAGCTACGCGCCTCGCGAGTCGTGCACCAAAAAAAAAAGGTAATTCATGGTCAACGTTTATTTTCATTAAGTAAAATATTCATGTTATCTAAAACAAATATATGCCTAATTAAAATAAATATTCATTCCAATCAACTAAATACTTTACTCGAAGCAAATGAACCGTGGCCGCCGGAAAAGAAATTTTTTCCGCGTGTCCACGTAACGGAACAGCGCCGCAAATTTATTTCTCCGTACATCAGGAACATTCGAAAATCCATCTCACCTTGGTCCGTCTCTCTCGGTCGTTATCACCGAAGAAAACGGCAGGATCCTCGGGCTTCCCAGACAGAGCCCTGGCACACTTCACCCCGAAGTATCCGCGATTCGATCAGACTCACGTGCGCCCCCTATACGTCTCGAAACGATAGAACGATAATAGGAAGGATCAAAGGGACGGACAGTGATAGGCTCGATGAGTGGTTTCGCTCGTGATCACACGATCGAGGATCGTTCCGCCGCGATGTGTCCATCAGGATCATCAATGACTGAACGAGAAACGCATCGGAGCGGCCCCTTCGTCTCTCCCGCGTCTGTTTATCGAGCTGCTCCCCGAATATCACGCACAGGCATATAGCCTATTATCACGATCCGTTCCCACGCTACGAGACGAACATGCACAAAGACGTTGCATCTCCCCGCCCTCTCCCAGTTCAAAACTGACGATGAGCCAAAGCGCGATCGATAGCGTCGGAAGCGAGAACCTGACGTGTAGGTGGGAATATTCCTCGAGATAATCCCGTCGATGTGAATCGTATCGGTGGCGAACAGCAGCGGCAACATCGGCCAGAACCATCGGGCCGTCTCTCTCACCGCCGCCAACCCGATCACGTACCGACCGAACTTGAGCTTTATCATCGAAATCCCCCTCCAGCCTCGCGTCGATCTCGTAAAACAGGCCCGCTTATGTACGATATAATGGACGGCAAATATTAACCGTACAGGCAATATCCGCGATAGCGAGCGATGGCGCTCCATAAAGCCACGAGATTTCCGACACAGAGCTTCTGCCGGCTCCAATAATCGAATCCACTTCAACGAACCGATAAACATAATTAGATTGATAAAAAAAAAACACTCATTATAGCCAAATCCAGTCGAGTACTCGCGCGGTGAATCATCGCCGCGCACTATAAACGACTTTCTGAATTTTTTAATAAAGATTATATTTTTTTTAAATTGGGATCGCAAGCTGCTGAAAGTTCGGTCTACGTGCCCGGCTCGCCGTAGCGCATGTGTAAAGAATATGCATACTAAATACACGTACACTCTCCTTGGAGAATTCTCTCACGTAGTAGCTCGCGCGTAACGGGGCCTTTAATGGTATTCCACGAAATGAGAATTTCATCTCTGTCTCTGGAAGCGCGGTAGACTTTTGAGAAAGACGCGAGGAGGAAAACTGTACAGGTTGAGGGGCGCAGGATTGAGCGTGGGCGGGAGAAGGAGGGGGATCGGGGGGGGGGGGGGGGGGGGGGGTAAGAGCTCTGTACGGAGTGGAGGGAAAAACGGGTATACAAGCAAGAAGAGCTTCCTGAACAGGAATAGGAAGGCAGCGGTATAGAGAAGGGTGGTTCTTCGAAGAGGGTTGCCGAAGGAACAGACGAAAGAGAAACTGCCAGACCGCCATGAGGATTTAAAGTGCTTCGGACGACGGTGTCCGTATAACTGTATATCTATTTTTTTTTTTTATGCTGGGGAGAGAAAGATGTGGCTCGGTAGGTACGATGACACTTTTCTTTCCGCCCTCCGCGTGTTACACAGCAGTGTCGGAAATGCATTCGCCAGCGGGTTGGCAGGTGTTCGTTGTACAGTGATTCTTTATTCGGATAAAAAAGTTGGGGAAGAGGACGAGTTCTCTGAGTGAAAAATTGGCGCCCACTTCCGATATGAATTTTTGTAGTGTCGTATGCGTGTCTAGCGAGGTGACAAGACGACTATCCTGATTCGCTGGTTGGGCACGGGGACGAATATTCCTGGAGCGCTGCTGACGGGAAATACGACTCGCGAGATTAATACGTGTAGTGGGAGCGCTGTCTGCATCGTGCGAGGCAACGTGCGCGAGGGAACTTGAAAATATATTCGTCTGTGTATGTATTTTCGACGTGTATATCGGCGTCTATATTCATATGTGCAGACATTGGGAAAAAGGTTCGGCGGGTACGCATGAATAAAAATTCAGAGAAAAAGCAATATAGTGAAAAGCAGTTGCGGAGATAAAATTCCCAAGTACCGCGAGTTTCGCCCGATTACATTTTCATTCCGCATAGCCGAACCGTTTCGGGTTGGCGAATGTCATTGCCGCGAGGAAACACGATCCCACTTACGCCTTTGATAAATTTCGCATGGAAATGAATTTGTAAAAATATTAGCGGGAATTTAAGTTTCGAGCATCGTACGGATGGGAATTTCCGTTTCTGAGATTTTTTTTATCGGCGAGCATGGAGTGAAAACTTACGTGAAACGACGTTGACGATGGAAACAATCGTCGGGGTTTCCCCCGAGCGGTTTTGCGAATTCTTCTGGTGCGAGGTCGAAGAAACTCGGGCGGAAGACGAGAAGGACGAAGAGAATTCCCGGCGAGCAACGACGCTCCGTGGCTCTTTGCCGAACAACAAGCGGAGTTGCCGCGATGATTGATAAAACAATCTTATTGTTTCGATGCCACCGGTGTGACAGTGCGGAACGGCGAAGCATAACTTCCTCGGTAGCGAAGGCGGAAGGTAAGATTACGAGTTATGCCCGACTTTCGAGTGATTGAGCTTCGTCTTACAGCACGCCCCGGCGTATTACCCGAGGGCATACGCCAGGGAGACAACGACAAGTGATGGGGAACGAGGTATTCTACCGTAATATTCACCTACCAGACACAGTCGAGAAGCCCCGAGTGATGTACATCGCGTTTCCGGAGGACCGGGAACACCGCGGTCTCGACACATCGGAGAGATTATGCGACCCTCTCGAACCCATTGAAACTGCGAGGGTTTCCTCGCGCTCTCATCAGTCCCGAGAGCCTAGCGAGCTTCATCTACGTCGCAGTAAAGTAGATTCCGAAAGTTTATCCCAAAACCGCTTCGCGGTACACAGACCCGACAACTTCAGCCACCCGCCGTCTTGTATCTCACGTAATCTTAGGCAATGAACGCAAATGAACTTCGGCGGATGAAGATTCGGGAAGTTGCGATTAAAATCTAGGTTTTAGAGGGGGAAAAAAGGTCTTGGCTGGAAAAAACAGATTGATTCTTAAGATTCTCTGTAAAACTGAAGATTTGAATGTTCTGAATTAAATCTTCCTGTTTCCGTCTCGCATGAAATTGTGAGAATTGCTGGAAGAACGTCGATACAGTTTAGTTATCCGTAGCCGTCCAGTACATTGCTCCTGAGCCATTGAAATTTTTCAAAAACAATGCATGGTCTACGAACATATTAATATTGCGAGGGTTTCCTCGAACTCTGATTATTTTTCTTCAACACCCCCAGCGCATTAGTCTTGAATCATAGACATATTTTTTTGGAGTAATAGGTGATTGCCAAAAAAATTCTGATTAAAGAAAAATTCCCCGATAGCGAAGGAGAAAGAGCTTGAGAGTTTATCTTTGCAATATCGGACTGTCGATTAACAGAAGTGTCGGCTTCGATCGTGGCCGTGCTCGAGTTCGCTTGAATTTACATTTCCCATGCACCGATAAACGAGTAAAACTTGTAACGAGAAATGCAGCACCCCAGGCATAATTATCGTCGGATGGGAGCGAAAAGTAATAAAAATGGTTAAACGGAGCTTTCTGCGATAAATAAAACGTTATTGAATATCGGTTAGTGAGGAAGGAAAACGAGGAGAAGCGCTCAGTCAACTGTCGCATTCTCATCGAGTGGATCGCTCTCGAGTGCGTAAAACATTGAAATTAATATGTTTGACTGTCGCCGATCAATCCCGTTGCCTCGTAATTTCTGGCGCGGCTACATCGGAAAGCTGTCCGAGTACGAAATGTCAGACTCTGCATCGTACTGGTTAACGCTCGTCATCTCTCACGACCGTGGAACCGCACACGGTGACAGCATTTCAGGATGGGTGTTTAACCATGCTCAACGTGTGACACCCGAGGCTGGCTCACGGCAAAGTCTTCTCGACGTTGCCGCGGTATTCTCTCCACGACGTGTGACGTGTCTCAACGTCCGCGATTCCCGGCGATGATGTTTCAATGGAATTAACATCTGGACCCGACGAGCGTGTTGCGCTCTACGTAGCTTTTCCGATAATTACATTCTTTTTATTTTCACTTTGTCCGAATTCCGGAAAGCATCGCGATGAGCCACGATACGTGTGTTTCCACAGACGGTCTCTATGAAAATGTTCCCTCTCCGAGTCGACGTTTCTTTAATGGAATGGTAAATACGCACGAGTGCGAGAAACACAGCTAAAATTGTGAATCCATTTTTCCTCGAACACACTCTATGAAATAAAAAATTTAATGCATCGCGTACTTTGTCAATCAGCTACGCAGTTCGCTCCTCTATTATTTTTGAAAATATAAATCCACTCCGCAAATTTCGTACGATACCCGTACGAAAAACGTTTTGTTAATTCGCGCGACCGCCAACAGTCGCCTTCGACTCGCGCTGCAAACTCATACGGGTCAGAAACCATTCAACAAGCCGCTTCTTGAGAAATTGTCACCAACGTCACACCTGATAGGTATGAATAAATATGATTTATTGTACGGTATGTCAGACTACCGAGCTGATTACAGTTTCGAGCCGCGTGGGCGGACGGACCGAAACGAAGTTTCTACGTAAATTCGCATAGCGTGTAGGTTATCAATGTAGGACGCCATTGATCGTCATACACGTCCCGAGGCAAGTGAGTTGTGAGAAAATCAATGAACGTACTGTCCACCGTCGCTAAGCGCGACCCAGTGAATTGCATTACATCCCTACCATCGGCCGTGGTTTTGATGCCCTTCCACTTTCGTGCATTCCCTCTTCACTGCCTCAAATTGAAGGGGGTCGGAACCGAATTTAAACCGGGCCCTGGAGCAGAAGTCTTTCGAGTGGGGAACGGCAACTGAGCTCGCGTACGTGCGCCAAGCTTTAGACGGTTCACGGTTCCCAGCGCCATTGGCACTTTATGGGAGATTACCATGAGCTAAAGAGGGGGAACCACGCGCTCGGACTGAAGCACTCAAAGGTATCTACCTGGCTTCCAAGAGATAGCTAAATGCCCGATACAGAATCAAATTCCCTGCCGAGCGATCTTGTGGAAGTTGTAAACCCGAAGTGTGTATAGGAAGAAGAGAGAATTTCGTACGAGTAGAGAAGAAGACAACGATTTGGGAGGGTCGGCGCAGTTGGTGGATCGTCGAGTTGAGCGTGCGTGCATGGTGCAGCTTTCGTCCGAACTGTTTCACTTTACGGAGCCGGACTGTTCACACTAAAAAAAAAAATTGTGTCAAATTGGAATGGGAAGCTTCGTAAGAATAATTTCATTAAATAAGCGACAAAATCGTTTGTGAAGGCTCCATATACAAACCTATCTTCGTAATTATCGTGGCATTAAAAATTTCAGTTTGTGCTGTTTGTTTTCGTTAAACTATAGAAACCGTACGGTAGAATCGGAAAATTAGTAAATTAAATATTGCGGACATGCGTGAATGATAAATTGTTGTAAAAAGTGCACTTCTTGCTGTGTCAAAAATAATTTTTTTCATAATGACAATGATGAAGTGACGATCAATTAAATTGGACCATGTTTTTCTCGGCGCTTGCATTGGATATCCGACCGGTGAAAAAAAATACTTTTTTTTTCAAGTGTCTACGAAACAATCCCTGGCGACGTGACGCACAGCTGGAGCCAAAATGGTTATCGCGATTAAATTGTGGGCAATAAGAATAAATACTTTTCTTTTTTGTAGAGAAAAATATTTTGTCCGTTGTCCATTACAACGGTTGGAATGTAATCAACCCGAAGTGCAGTTAATGTTGCTGATAAAATACAAGCCCATGGGTTTAGATCTTCCATCAAATGTCCGAGTCATCATAAGGTATATAATTTTGCACGATACATCGTAGGCGCATGTTAGAGTGCAATCCGCGTACAAATGTTCGTGATGCCTTTGCGAAGAAAATTACCTCGCAACCACATACGTCACCGAAGCTCGTGCGACCCCGCCACAAATAATAAATAGAAACGATAGAGATCTATCGACCACGCGAAGGTTCAAGCTGTCAAGGTGCACAGCTGACCACAACGTCGAGACCCATCGACGTGGCAACACTGAACAGTACTGGAAATTACGAATCGTGCATTCGGTAAATTCTTCCTCCTGATGCAATATTACTAATCACCGACGAACGGCCTTCGATGCCCAATTTATTCTGTTGTATCTGCATGGTCGCGTTCCTTTCTCTCGCGGTACGGTAGTAACCTGCGAAACTCGACCGCGAGACGTGCTCCCCAAGATCGACGGTGCCTCACGCTCGCGCGTGACGCGATAAATCGAAAAACAATATTTCGATATATAACTGTTTATTTTTTTTTTTTTTAAATATTTTTTTGGTATTTCGTGCTGAAGACGAAGCGAGAGAACGTCGTTGCATCGAATCACCAAAATAACGGAGTCGGAGACGTCGATTTCCGATAACAAGTGAGTAAGACGGTTCGATAAAGCTTTTAAATAGGATTTTAGGTTTAGTGGAATTCGAAAACGATCAATTGAAATAATTTCTACAACGGTAATGCTCTAAAATTAGTCTTACGAGGATAATGCAGTCAAAGTAGGTTTTAGAACGACAATGCACTCATAATAGATTTTCCAAGGGTAATCCACTCAGAATACGTTTTGCAGCAGTTATTCGTTCAACATATATCTTGTACCCCGCAATATGGTTATCGAACTGCCTGGCGCTCTTGACTTTGGAGTTCTCAATAGGTCATGGGCGCACGCACGCAGATGCGAAATCCGAGAATATATTTCCGTATAAATGCACAGGCAAACGTATCCAAAAAATTCGCTGCAAACTTCCGTGATAGCTGGCGCTGATGACAAAGCTGGTAGAAAGTTTGCAGTGTCAAATCGGTACCTAATAATGACTTTGAAAGCACATAATTAGGTCATTGACACCGTAAAATGTCTACCAGGAATTGTGACACAGTCATAGAAAATAAATTTGGATGCGCGCCCGCACAGCGAACTGGGCGTTCGACTGGAATCATCGGTTGTCAAAGCATTTGCTTCTGGGATGATAGAAGAGGTGAATGAACTGCTGTGCGGTCGGGAAAACCTCAGATCGGACTTTGCTCCTCACGCTTGTGTTTATATACCGGTGACTGTTCGACTACTGGTTACTTCGCTCTACGCTCAAAAGACGCTAGTTTCCTTATCTGACTGTCTCCTCAGATTCATAATTGCGGATTTTAAGCTCAGTCCTGAAGCTGTATGACGTTCGCTTCTTTTCAATAGCTATTCAACTCAACAAATCTTGTACTCAATATCATTCCGTCATTTAAGTATAATTTCAAAGTGGACCTCAGCCATACTCCCGACACGACGATTGCAGTGTGCTCCGTCTAATTCGTGACGTTTGTCGATATTTTAAAAAGTCAAGTATCCGACATGAGGACACCGGATCCGTCAGTGCAAGGGGACAACGCCGTGAAAGAGCGTTACGACAATATCGAGAAGTCGCAGAATGACAAACGAGATTACAGAGGTCTGGTTCTGGCCAACGAGATGATAGTTCTGCTTACAAGCGACTCGAAGACGGACAAGAGCGCAGCAGCCCTCGAAGTACGAATAGGTAACTATGTCACTTGCTTATTATTAAATAGATAAGCGTTACGAAACCCTTCCGGATTTTTGGTTCATCAATCCCCATCGGTTGATTTCTGGATCGCTTTCTGAAAACGGAACTGGACGGTTCTGCCAGATGGCACCACATGAGTATACGAGTAGCATCTCTCTGCATCGATCAAGACCTAAAACATATCAGTCTTTTCATCTGCACAAGGACCATGCTCCTCTCCCCCGAACCACTGGCCGAGAATCAAATTTTAGATCTTATCGACTCCACCAATATTTGATGTTCCACATTCTATGCGGTTTTGCAATTTATATTAGATGATTCGGAATCTGAATAAAAATAATATTACTAATTATTAATATCATCGATAATATCGTTGTTCCTTTTGTTAAGTTTTCTTTATTTTTCTAATCAAACATTTTCAGGTAACATGAGCGATCCAGACGAGCTGCCAGGACTCGCCCACTTCTGCGAGCACATGTTGTTTCTAGGAACCGAAAAGTATCCGGACAAAAATGAATACAACGCGTACATGTCGCAGCATGGCGGATCGTGCAACGCGTCAACCGACTTGGACTGCACGACTTATCACTTCGACGTGACCCCCGACAAGCTCGACGGGGCTTTGGACAGATTTTCCCAATTTTTTATCAACCCGTTATTCACCGAATCGGCGACCGACCTCGAAGTCAACGCCGTTAATTCCGAGCACGAGCGGAACCTCGCCAACGACAGTTGGAGAATCAGTCAGCTGGAGAAATCCTTGGCCGATCCGAATCATCCCTACTCGAAGTTCGGCACCGGAAATGGAGAGACACTCGATGTGCTGCCGAAAAAGATGGGCACTGACGTACGTGACGAACTTCTCAAATTTCACAGTACTTGGTACTCGTCGAATATCATGGCATTGAGTGTACTTGGAAAAGGTTTGAAAATGACTCTTGAAATTTTCAGAAAGTGACAATATTGGACAAAAAAATTAAGTTATTTTCTCATGAGCCTTTTCGCGTCCTGTGTTGCAGAGAGTCTAGACGAGTTGGAAAAAATGGTAGTCGACAGATTCGCCAGTGTAGAAAACAAAAAAATCACAGCCCCGGTGTGGCCGGAGCATCCTTACAAGGAAGAACACTTTCAGACTAAATTGTACGTTGTACCGATCATAGACATACGATACTTGCGCCTGGCGTTCCCCCTACCGGACCTAGAAGAGTACTACAAATCTGCCGTAAGAACCAAACAGTCCATCTGTCAAGAATGGCCCTAAATATATAAACAGGACCCCAAATTTCATCATCGGCAAATCTGTACCAATCGACGACTTTAGAAAAAAAAAAAAAAAAATGTTCATTTGTAGAATTCTATTCTCTAGGTAAACCTCACCGAGCAAAGTTGTTGCGATGCGAAATCCAGCCATTATAATTTGATAAAATTCCGTTTCACGAGAATATCTTCAGGATTATTTTCAAGAACACCGGGAAAATGTTACTCAGTTACCCCAACCAAGAGCGTGGTGAAGTACGCTCCAGTTCGTTTGGTTGTGTCAGGGCACGAATTGGTGGCAACCATACAATTTGTTAGGTCAACTGATTGATAAACTCCCCACAATCTGAAGAGTATTAAATCACGAAGTTGGTTCCTGGGACCAACTATTTATCTCGTCCCATTGAATCAAAGTAACCAAACAATTTGTGAAATAAAAATGTAATCTTTGTCACACAGCCGTCGAACTATATCTCGCATCTTCTGGGCCACGAGGGCAGCGGCTCTGTATTGTCAGCCTTGAAGAAAGCGGGCTGGAGCGATTCATTGATGGCCGGAAGCACAGCGGCCGCAAGGGGTGGTAGCAACTTTTTCGTCGTTGATGTCGAACTCACCGAAGAGGGCATCAAACACGTGGACGATATAATAAATCTGGTGTTTCAGTACATCAATATATTGAGGGATAAGGGACCCATCAAGTGGATATACGACGTTAGTCAGCGAAACAAAATTTCTTCGACGTACCAAAGAAAGTTCCTGAAATCCGTTTTCATCGGTAAATTGTCTGCCTTTATATTTTTTTCCAGGAATACAAGCGGATAGCAAAGATGGACTTTGATTTCGCGGAGAAATCTTTGGCCTCTGATCACGTCAACGGAACTGTCAAAGACTTGCGAACATATCCTGTGGAAGAGATATTTACAGGACCGTATCTCTTTACCGAATGGCGGCCGGAAATTATCAACGAGCTCTTGAACGATTATCTTATCCCTCAAAAAATTCGAGTCCACATTGGCGCCAAAGCTTTCGAGGACGTAGCCACGGAATCTGAGCCGTGGTACGGGACCAAGTACAAGACGGAAAAAATACCCAAAGAGGTCATTGACCGATGGAGCGAACCGGGCTTAGCGTCGGAACTCTCTTTTCCGACAAGGAACGAATTTATACCCGAGGACTTTGTCGTAAAAGCTACCGAGAAATCTATCGATGAGAAGTATCCTGTGGTTATCATCGACACGAAGTTTATGCGCGTGTGGTTCAAGCAGGACGACGAATTTTTACTACCCAAACTAAATTTGATCTTCGAGTTTAACAGGTCAGCGAGACGCGATATTTTTTTTGTATTTATGCAGGAATTTTGAATAATCGTATACTGTTCGATACTGACCAGCAGTCCTGTGACGTACGTCGATCCATTGAGTTACAATTTGGTCTACATGTACGTTGCGCTCGTGAAGGACTCTCTAAACGAGTACGCTTACAATGCGGGACTCGCGGGCCTGAGTTGGGAAATTAGTTGCAGCGAATACGGCTTAGGTGTGAGTAAAATGTTTTTTCCTCCGACTACGTTAAAGAGGTGTTCCACTTTCGAAAAATTTTCACCATTCCCCCAGCGAAATGAATCTTCCTGCCCGTGAAGAACGTGAAAGATTTTCCTATCCGCGAAAGACGCACGCAGAAAGTCAATGCTCGTCGAAAAGACGCGCTTTACACACTTGTGGCGTAACGTATTATTTATTTTTCGTGAACTTTTTCGTCTCTGAACTGTGAAAGGTATTTAACCAATTTTCGGTGCATTCGGGAAAACCGTACTTTCTTGTAGCCACACTTCCGGAGAATGGCTCAATATTGTTCCGCCCATTCTCCCCGAAGAGTGGTTAGAAAAAAAAGATAATAATGTCTTCCAGTTATCGATGGATGGGTATCACGACAAGCAGCGGACGTTGTTGGAGAAAATAATCGATGAGATGGTGAACTTCAAGATAGACACGAAGAGATTCGAGATACACAAGGAAATCGTAAGTACCGTTAAACGAGCGAAGGACAAGGTGACTCGGTTTCCTTATTTTTTTTTACAAACATTTTTCCCGCAGTATATCAGAAGCCTAAAAAATTGGGACGCCGAGGATCCTTGCAGTCACAGCGCCTACTACGTGAACGTGTTGTTGATGGATAAATGTTGGCACAGAGACGAGCTTTTGGAAACGACCGAACGTAAGTGAACGTGGGAATGGACAACCTAAACCACCCTCCAAGGCACCAGAGATTTCTTGATTAAATTCCATTCAAATAAATTCCTCGTATATTTCCGGAATTGATAGATTTAAATTGAAACAAATTATTGCAATATTCTATTATCTCTCATGATGTATATATCACTCGTTCGCACAAGACACTGGTGTTTTGCGAATACAACATCCAAGCTTTTCACGACCACTTTGCAGCTCTCGCACCCTTCAATTCACGCCTCTCAGCACAATCGAAGATGAGGCAGAGATGTTACGACGATACCCATAACGCACGCAGGTATTTCAGTCGCTACTGCTCACCTGCTTTCTGTACAGAACAATGAATTCTCCAGCCGCGACCCACTAGTTTCTACGCTTTCTCCCGGCTTTTATCAACACCTTTCTCTACAGCTATCTCGTAACTCCACCCACAAAAACATGACGGAATCGTAGCCTGATATCTATCAACATCGTCGATCATTGCAGAAATCAGTGTGGCGAATCTGGAGGAATTCGTGCTGAGATTCCTGACGTCGATTCACACGGAGTGTCTTGTTCACGGAAACGTGACAAAGTCGGAAGCTATAGAGATCGTTCAGATCGTGGAATCGAAACTGCATGAACCAGGACGTAACAACCCCGCTCGACGTATCGTGCCACTGTTTCCGCAACATTTGATGCTCTACCGAGGGATCAGCCTGGACGACGGTGAGTATCGTCGTTGATTCGAACATTTTTCATATTTTTTGCTCCGATTCACCGAATGTTTCCATAATTCGAGTAAAATTATTCCAGGTTCCAATCACTTGTATCGCGTCGAGAACAACGTTCACAAATCCTCGTGCGCCGAAATATTCTGGCAGTGCCCGTTGCAGACGACGGAGACGATTATGCATCTTCAATTGCTGTCGCAAATAATTTTCGAACCTTGCTACAATATTCTAAGAACGCACGAACAGCTCGGTTACACAGTTTTCAGCAGTGTTCGAAAATCTGGCTGTACGCAAGGACTCAAAGTGGTCGTTCAGAGTGATCGCCATCCAAACTTTATCGACAAACGAATCGAAGCTTTTATGGAAACAATGCTGGTGAGTAATTTGATGATTCATAGATCAAAAAAAATATATATAATAGTTTTATTTCTTTCCTTACACTAATAAAAAATTGCTAAAAAAAATACAAAATAAACGACCCACGATTTTCATAAAATCGACGGACGAGAAATTCTTGACGGGTGAGAAGTTGGATCTGTACATTTTTTATTAGAATGAACGAAAAATTGATTTTTCATCAGGAAAAAATAACAAACATGAGCGACGAAGAATTTAACAGACACAAAACATCGTTGGCGAAGCAGCGCCTCGAAAAATCAGAGACGATGAGTATTTTGACGTGGGTGTTCTGGTGCGAGATATCTAACAAAGATTACAACTTCGATCGTGTGAACATCGAAGTCTCTTACATGATGACTCTGACGAAAGAATCGATTATTCAGTTTTTGAAGGTGAGACATTAATTCGTTCCGCCCGGACGGATTCGTAATGCTCGTTTTTATGCATTCGTTTTTAGGAGTTCATGCACGCCAAATCACCAAAAAGACGAAGGCTTGCAGTTCACGTGGTGTCAATGGCGGAAGGAGGAGCCGGATTAGCGGAATCAATCGAGAATAAGACTGAGAATGAAGACGAACCAGTCGAGAATCCGGTGGAAATTAAAGACATCACCTCCTTTAAAATTACCCAATCGTTGTATCCGGCGAAGAAAACTTTCATCCACATACCAAGAAACGGACAACGCTCAAAGTTATAATGCTCGAATGATTCGAGGATATTTTAGTAAATTGAAACGATCACTCACTTAACTGCACGTTAAAAGAGTTTGGCGCGGTTTGGTGCAGATTTCTTCACTAATATCTGCAAGTTCTTCACTAATGTGCTTTTCGTTTGATCGGTGTTCTGTCTAAATGTCGCACAATAAAAACCATTGTACTCAGATTTTACAATGCGGTTGAAAAATGTTAAGAAAAATTCGTGCACATAGATAAAGAAAGTGGTGATTGTCTTTCTCATCGAGTTATTGTCTTTTACGCACACGTTGCGCATACTTCACTCAATCCTTTTCTCTCAAAGTGCGCATACAGTAAGAGAAGCAATAAAAAAGCATAAAATAAATAAAAATTAAATAAAAGAGAATTTTTGTAAATGTCGGAAGAATCATTTAAATTACTGTTAAGTATGATTTTCTTTACTCTGCCATCAAAGGTTATCCATTTAACATTGAAGTACCAGACACGAAATGTAAATAATATACTATTGAATTAAATTTCAATTCCGTCAAAGTGTTTTGGAGGTAATTTCACGTACGAGTATGGCAATAAAACGAGAGGTGTAAAAAGATCGTAGAAGTTTTCGAGCAGACGAAGGGCGAGGGAGGGTGAGCGGAAAACGTGGAAACATAGAAACTAGAAAATTTATCACTCTGCGAGAGAGCAGGAATCGATGGGGGAAACGTAGGTCCAGCACACGTGGTGCATCAAGCCCGCATAGTGGCCGAACAAGAATTCATGTTCTCTCTGCGGAATATAAGCTTTCTGTCGACAAGCCATCTCCCTCGCCAACTCCATTGTTCCCTCCTATTTATATACGTGTTTTCCCGTTCACACCTCTCGTCTCGTTCACATTCAACAAATATTATTGTCACACCGTTCAGGAGTCGCAAAGTAAAAAACGAACATCACCCATCAGTTCCGGAATACCTACGTTAAAACTGAATATTTTCCTGAACGCAAAATCGTGGGAAAAATCGCTGAGACATCTTCAAATGTAATTCATTTAAAAAAAGGTCATTGAAAATTGGGAAAAAATGTTAATCGTCTGAATCCCGTCTCTTTAGTCAAACATGAGATTCAAGATATTTTCGCGAAATTTCCGTCATAGTTCAAGCACGGCTAGCTCGGCTTTTGGTGCACCTACATCAAAAGGCGTCCGACCGCAAACTGTGAAAGAAAGCTTAAACTTTTGAAATATCCAACGAAGTAAAAAAAAACATAGAAAATCGCCTATCAGTTCCAGACTAAGTGGCTTTGAAACCGCCATCTCCATGATCGCCGAAGCATCAAAGAAAAAATCGCCAAATAATTTTCTAAAAAAAATGTTCTTCAAAAAAAAAATCATTTCGTCTTAATCTCCCGTCTCTTCTCTCAACCACGACACGATATCTTCGCGTGATCCCCGTCGCAGTTCAAGCAGGGGTTAACGCGCCCGCTTGCTCACCTACACCGAAAGACGACCGCAAAACTCTGAAAGGAAACTTGAACGTTTGAGACATTCACCTAAAAAAAAAAAAAGTAACCCGGAAGCTAATATAAACGAGGCTCGGAGTAAAAGCTCGCCGGTCCGACGAATACATTTTCGTGCCCTCGGTAGCCTGGGGCATCTCGAAGGCACTCTCTCGGTCACGTCTCTCGAAAGGGCTGCCCATAGTGCGCGGCTCTCTGAGTCTAGACTCCGGGCCAACCGCGAGAGCTTTTCGCATCTCTCGGCTATTCATGCATGCTCACAATACACACAGCTCGACGAGAAGGCGCGAGGGGCGAGTTCGGTGGCCCAGACGTCGAACCCACCCCCGGCCGTTCGGTGCACAGACTGGCGGAACGTGGCAGATTCGAAGACACACGCGACCTAAGAAAAACTAAAGGTTCCGCGTCGAGCGGAAGTTGAGATTGGGGGGCGAGCGGGGGGGTTGTATAAAGCTTTGTGGAAAAGATTGGCTCGTGTCTACGGAATCTTAGCTGATAGCATCGAGCCCCTTTACCACTTCTTCCAGAGAGACGAGCCGAAGACAGCGGAACCGAGAGCCGGGAAGATCGGCCGTCAGGATCGTACGGTGAGAAGTTTCACCGTGGGGTTTCACCGTGGTGGCGTTATTGCCGTATGGAGGCCAAGTTCCGCCGGTCGTAGTGGTAACGGCGGTGAGAAAGCGTTCAGTACCGCCGTACCTTCTGCGCGGATCATCTCGTGGCAAATATTCAACGTCTGTCATTCGCTCCGGATCGTTCTGAGAGCTTTTACGCGTAACGCAGCGGACCCGACGTGCGCGACATTCTCTGGAGCCAATTCGCGAGGGGATTTTTTTTTTCTTTTCAAACTTATGGAATATTTATATTTTTTTTTCCTACCGAAGATTCTCGGTAGTATGTCGGAGAGCAGTGAAAAAGATTTTTCTGTCGGGGCGAATCTGGCGTCAGGCTAATTCGAGGTAACGGAAATTCTTTGCAAGTCGTTTTGATCAAGTCGAAGAATTTTTTTCTTCTGGTCTGGATTTTAGTAGAGCTTTAATACTATATAGTGACAATAAGTTTTCTGGTAGATTTGTGAGTGGTACACGGAGAAAAAAAAATAGTTGAATTAACCAAATTTGCAGTTACCCACGTTAAAAGCTGTTGTTTGTTTGGTACAACTGAATCATTCTTTGGTCAAACGATTCATACTATTTTTTTTTAATTTTTTATTATACTAACTAAATAACGTCTTGGAATGGGAGAAAACCCACTTTGGTTAACGCACAATTATTTTTTCTCAGTGTAGAAATGTAAAAACGACGGGCTTTCCTCTATGCGATTTGTCCGCAGGTCCGCTGCGAGTTCGGCCCGACAGAGTTGCCTGGCTAGGTCCAAGGTGGGATCGAACTCTGCTAACTCTCCGCGAAGGTAACTGATCCATCTTCGCCACTCCGCATCGTCGCATCGTCCGAAACTTGCCCATCGGTTCTCGGTACCGAGGAACTTCCTCGATTTGCCGAGCTCTCGCGATGATTAAAACCGTACCGATCTACCGAGAATCGTAATTGAAAACGAATTACTCAAGATTCCCAACCAACATGGGAGACGCGGAGAAATCCCGTAGATTCCGAACGATTCATTAAACTTTCCGGATCGCACCGCGAGATCTTTTCACCCGAATGCGTTACACGGTTTGTTCGCCGTAACCGTTACTCTCGACAACATTTGTTCGAGATCAGCGGAGATTCTCTGCTATCGACGGGCGCGTCGACGAGACCCGGAAGTCTGCGACCGGCAAGGATGAGGGAAAAGTGGAGTATCTCGCGTAACGCGAAGAAAGACGCGCTCTCGCATTTCAACTCTCCCTCGAACGCGAAATTCATCTTTGACGATTCGTTCTTTCGAAACTTCGATTACTCCGCAGTATTGAAGAACGCGAACGGCTTCGACGAAGGGAGGTTCCGCAGTTTCTTCCGCCCGATCACCCATCGCATCTTCATTGTGGATCTTAGGCAGCTCCAGCGATTCCAGTAGTTACGACCTGCATCACGCTCGGCTCTCGTCCCCCGAAACTGCTTCGCGAGCGAGTGAGTTTTGCTCAAGGCACAGAAGTGGAAATAAAAGTCACACGGGAAAAAAATCTTCGGTAATAAAAATTCGAGTAGGCCGTAAATAATAACTTCCGGGAATTGGTGTCGAATAAACCAGCTGATTAAATTACAGGGCCAATGAATTGTCACTTTCCATAAGAGCACGTGCATAAAAAACTTCTATTCACTATTTTTTTTGTCTACTTAACCGTCCATTGGCTGATTTACCTTACGAAGTTTCGTACAAAATAATTTTGATGAATAAGTCCTTTTGGCACATTTAAATCCGTGCCAAAATCCCTGCCAAAAAGAAGAAGATAAATTAGCAGAATCAAAACAAAACTCTGAGGGACTTGAAATAAAATTCTACCAAAGTTAAGGCTGGATTGTAGCCTCGGATTTTTTTTCAACACCTTTTGCCTTGAGAGAAATAGCGCCAAGTTTCTGATTATGGTTTTGTGAGAGGGATGCGAGAGTGCTAAATGAATAAACATGTGGCCGATGCGGTGGAGGCGAGAGGAGGCGCAATGAGGACTCCTGGAGAAAAAATTATGGGTGGCCGAAGCTGAGAATGAGAAAATATATAACAAAAATAAATAAACGAATAAATGAAAAAGACAAGTATGGTAATGAAGAGACTCGTGAAATTTCGCACCAGTCTTATCTTCCCCGACTAAACTCGCCGGAGAAAAAAAAGGAACCCTCTTAAGAAATCCCGACGAATTATCCCGCGGATTCTTTTTCCCTCCACCCTTTTTTAATCATAAAAATAATAACAATAATATAAATGGAAATAAAATATTTATTTGTAGGATCTAAAATACGTCGGAAATTTTCCTCGTCGCTGTCGACAATTTGCCGAAAGGAATTCCGACCGTTTTCCAACTCATCTCCGTGGCGTATACGATTTCAACGGAACAGTTTGTCGACGAGTATTTGCGCCAAACATCATCGCTATAATTTAATTGCCTCGACAGTGGGAGAGCGGTCACGTTCGTTGCGTGGTCCGACGCACGGTAAAACTACGTCGGAGCGGAATTATCATAATTTAATTTTTATTGCAACATTTGAACACTGCGGAGTGTTCTCTCAAACAGCTATTGTTATTTTACACGAGCATCGATACCCGTTAAAATTAAAGTATCGATTTCATCGAGCTTCCGGCGATAATTGAGTATTTTTGCCAGCTAATTTCATCATCGTTTTCCGCCCGGATAATTTTTTTATAAAAAAGTTTTTTTTTCAACACTTGTACTAGAATTACGAGCTGAGTGTATTTTTGTTTCGAGTAATTTTTTTAAATAGAAAAGTTATTTTAGTTGAATATTTATTAAAATTCATTTATTATTTCTACCGTGTAGTAAATATCGCAGGGGACAAATCGGAACAAGAGGAGAAGAGAACGAATCGTCCTGCGATGTGTTCCGCACCTAACGTAGCAAATTTGTCCGCATTTCCGGAAGTACTCTGCAGAGATTTACATTTAGGAGCGAACGCGAAGCCACTGACGAAGAATCGTTGGAATTCGGTGCAATCCGGATCAAACGCCTAACGGAAACTCCTTAAATGCGGGTATTCGATTTTACGCTCCATCAAATTCGTAACTGACGAAAACAGACCAATGACAATATTTCGAAAGATTTTTTTTTTTACGTGCATGGACGTTATACATTGTGGAGCCAAGTGAGAGCCGGCGAGTTTGCCTCGTACTCGACGAAACCGCAACTCGAAAGCCGAAGCTCACGGTAAACATTGGACTTTGTCGCGAGTTGAGCTGATCTCAGGTTAAAGTCGAAGAGAAGCACCGGAAGCACCGCTGAGCGCTTCTCTGCCGGGAGCGCGTTTATCGTCGAGTGTCCAGCACTCTGGCCGAGTTTCTCGAAGCGACACCGACGGGAAGCTTCGATTCCGACGGGGGAAAAGTACCGATGACGATTGTGACCCGCAATCCAGTTTCACCGCCAAAGCCTTCGCTCTCGCGCGAGGAACTTGGAAGATTGCAGTTTTTTTCATTTTTGAAATCGTCAGCATTTTCACTCGAATCGTCGATTTTCATTCGCTCCATTCCGACTGCGAAGAGTCGCTGGTACTTTTTCGATGATAGTCCGTCATATTCCATTTAATCAATAAAAAAATGAATATAATATTATGTCAAAATAATAATATTATTATATTATATTATATTATAAAATATATATATACTATTTCTATCCTCTCGTTAATGGGACCGATTATTATTTTCCGTACGATAATTTCCAATCTGATTGGATCGACAGGACTACAGAACGTTGCCGTGATCCCGCAGGGGTGGGCGAGTGCACTCTATCAATGCATAATTACAGTGGAAATCCGAAACTGAAGACTGGCCCACTTCTAATTTCAATTGCCTTACCAATCGGCGCTGGTTATACCGGAACGATGGAGGGAATCTCAAGTACACTGGAGCCCGAGCATCGGTCGCATCTCCCGGTGTTACTGCCAACAGCAGTATCAGCCGCTGCTGGTGCAGTTTCTCCTGCTCCTACTGCACCAACTTGCTGTGGCCTACTTTGCAAGAACCTCCCAAGTTCGCGAGCGTCGGCTCGCAGACGCTTCCGCCTGCTCTTCTCTGCTCCTATATATATATATATATATATATATATATATATATATATATATATATATATATATATATATGTATATTTATACATGTGTGCTTATAGTTTATGTACTTTAGAACAATCTTTTCTCCCGCAGTTCTTTAGCAATGACGTGCATAATAATCTATCGGTTTTTCATAGAACCCGCCCCCCTTCTCGCCCTACAGCCCTTTACGCGGGTTTCCAGCAAATCATTGCCCTAGGCAACTTGAAAAATGAATGTACACAAAACAGCCGAACGACCTGTATGAATACATTCCATATATCATCCCAGTACCCTCCAACATGCACTCGAGCATCGAATAATAACATAAAATATTAACTGGAATGAAAGTCAATAAAAACAATTGTTTGCCCGATATTACATATGTGCAGTGTTTATACCGAGTTTTTGACGGTAATTGAAAAAAAAAATCCTCACCATAATTATATTATTTTCGCTCTGTGAATATGTAGTATTCCACATCGTATCGGCAGTCCATGTTTCGTAACTGTGTCGATTTTTCGTATTTTTTTTTAGTACGATGATGTTAGGTATCTACAATGGCCTCGGAATTTTTTCAAAATCTCTCACCGCCAGTGAAATTTATAAATCCCCGAAAAACTAATTACGAAGATGGCTTTGTCGAAAATGAAAAAAAATTCATGTAGGTTGTATGATTGAAACTGTGATTTTCAATCACGCGATAACGGACTCTCACTATGTAGAATTGTTCCGCAAATTTTTTGTTTCGCCCATGTGGCGATTGAAATTTTTATCCTTTTAAACGACGATAGCTTTTTGAAAAATCGGTGGATTTAAATTTCACCGAAATTAACAAACATACCTAAAGCCCCGAATGCAGTTGATGTCACGAAGAGAAGGAAACATTGACTTTTCATGATCGAACAATCCTCAAAAATCATCTTCTGAATTATGTAATCAGTGCGACTTTTAAAAAATCAAAACATTCTTTTAAAAAATTTTGATGATTGAAAAATGTCACCAGTGGTCCGAAAAAATCAGAAAAAATACCAAAATCATAACTGGCAGGTGACAACATAAGATCAGAAACTGAATGAAGCGAGCTCGTGAAATTCCTGATAGTTTGACTCGGAAAGCCCCATATATACATTTTTTTGACCCGACAGCTCGTTGGACCAGCCGTGCTCCGAAAACGCGGGACTGAGCGCAAGCAGGATCGATCGTCGTTGAAATCGAGCCGTAAGACTGCCTACAGCCGGTGCGCGAAAGACCCGAAAGCTTATCAATCCCGTGCCCAGGTGTGAGATTCTTCTTTGCTCCATTTCCACTGTCTCGTCCTAGCGTTCTCGTTTCCTTGAGTAATCTCCGCACCGGGCGATCCCGGCAGTTTCCGTCGGTCCGATAAGGAGGCAGCGATATTGCCTCTTCCGGATCTCCTTCGTCCCGTTTTACCGCTGGAGAGCCTCCAGGATAAACTTGGCACGATGAAATATGTTTCCTCTCGTGCTCGTCTCGGCCCGACTGGCAACGGTTCGACGTCGAAACGTACGGGAGAACACAGCGTCCCGCAACTTCTCCGGCCGGTAGACACAATCTCACTCACACTACGTCAACGTACGTGGACTAGGGATGTGACCAATGCACCGCTCTGTGCGCTACACTATAATAGTGAAATTCAGAGCGAGTTCGCCGCCACGACGCGAAGTTCCAACGAGTCCGGCAGCACTCGTGGAACTTTGTTCGCATATAGTGTTGCACAATGAACGATGGTACATAGCGTATCATAGTAATAGTAATGGTGGGTATAGCACAGTTTAGTCCGGAGCGAGCGCGACACCCGGAACTCGAGAATTGCCTCGTCGCTTATTCATCCGAACTGGACGGGTGACTTGTAAAAAAAAAACGAACTTCGGTGAAAGTCTTTTACCGAGCAGGGTATGATAATGAAGAAGATGAGACAGGTGGGGTGGAACGGTCTAACGATTGTCTGTTTATTTTTTTCATAATAAGCGAATTAACTTATCGTTTAGAAGAATTCATTTATTTTATTTGTTTCGCTGAATTTATTTTGAAATATTATTCTAATAGTTGGAGCGATCGCTGAGCGAGACGACGGTGTGCGATAACGTGCAACTGTGAGTGCATGAGGCTGGGAGTGGGTCAACAATTTTCTATTTATTAGAATATATATTTTAGTGTATTCATTTACGTATTCATATATATATTGAATCTGGTTTTTCCGTTGTTTATGAAAATAGAATTGTTTTTATGAAGAGCTCGATTATGGAGGTAAAATAATGGCGATAATATTTGTTTACCTGTAGTGCAGCGGACATCTCTACAGGTACATAGTTGTCGGATTGGTTGGTGATATTTGTTAATCCAACGAGAAAGACATTTTTTAAATTATTTTTTTTATCTTTTATCTCTACCCGGCAGGATAAATCCGTACTATTGTTAACACAACACTGCGGAGTCCAGATATCAGACGAAAAATGTCACCGGCAGTTAAAGCTACGCCACGTTTGCCTCCGCTTTTTTTTTATCTCGTCACGCAGATGGACGTGAAGTCATCGCTAACCGGCGTTTTTACGACTACGACGACGAAGTATCGAAATAAAATGCTACACTGTGGGGGTCCGCCCTGTCGCCCCAATGTCGGAGAGCCAGGCCATTGACGTGAAATGAAAATGAAAACAAAAATTTCTGTGTCGTGCACCGGCAGCGTTTTTTTTATATACTCTTTACATACTTTGCAGTACGCGTATTTCAAGACCGTGTGGCAGAGCTCAATCTATTTGCCTCTGGGACTGTGACTAAGTGTAAAATAGTTTTGCTACCCTCGTTTCATTTTTTGTTTTTTATTGACGGATAAAAATGAGAATTTATGAAAATTTGAAGATTTAGAAAAATTGTAAGATTTAGGACAATTTTGGACGCGTTGAGGTCGAATCCAACAGCGTTTTTGGCGTTGAATTTGTTGGACGAATATCGTTGGAAGAGCGGCGACGATCGGTCCAAATCTCAATTAGATTTATCGTCCTGACAATGTGCGGAGGCTTCTAATTATCAGGTAATTTGCCGTGCCGTTCAACGCCGATAATCCGATCGATTAATGATAATGGTAGTTGGAGTATCACAGCGTGCCAGAAACGTGGTAATACCGATTTTCCACCATACGCGAGTGCATGGATGCGCGTTACGGAAGCCGGAATGAAGTCCCGCAATCCGAACCCATGTGTGTGGGTTTGTAAGTTGCGCATCATCAAAATTCGGGGCGACTCCGAAATTGGCTTTGGGGACGAATTTGTTGCGGGTAGTCATTTTTGCGGCCCGACAGATATTGCGCAATTACAAAGATAATGCAATCCCAAGCCGAGACAGCGAAGCATTTAGAATCGCACGATTTTCGCCGCGAATTTCCAGTTTCGGTGAATTTCTGATTGCAGTGAATTTCCGGTTGCAGCGAATTTTTGGTCGTCGAGCGTAATGCCGACCGCCTCTAGAGGGCTGACCAATGAAAATTCATGAATTCAACGACGAACGCATACATACGCGGCCCGGCTTGTATCCACTTTCCCCCAACCATTTTACCACCTCCCCCAAAAAAAAAAGACCATTTATTTCTGTGATTCACGGACGCTGCGTGCAGGACCGCGGTACTCCAGCGCGTTAGAATAGTTTTCGGCAAGCCCATCGCCGCGGCGCGCCGCCTTCATGAATTTTTATAAGTTACTTTCACCGGGAGATTCGCACGGCACGCGAACATCGCCGAGTCGGGCTCTTCCGCCCGATAAAGAAAATCCAAAAGTCACGACACTCACCTGACGCGAATCGCCTCGAGACGGAAAAAATTTAAATAAAAAATGTTAAAAGTAAATTAGCAAAAATACATTTATGGAATGAAAATGAATCGCGAGGAAAGTGCAAAAAAATCCTGTTAACAATCTGCATACACTAACCCGGACCTTTTACGTGCGGATCGATTTTATGCACCGATCAATCAACTATCCATCATTTTTTTTTTCCCCATCCTAAAAATCAACGAGCCGTTCCATGCATAAAAACTTCTCCATTTTTTTTATCGACTCGGAAAAAAAAAGCCCCGACACTCCGATTACTTAATTCAATAATAATGACTATCGTGTAAATCCATTATTTTTTGCCATTTAATTAATCGAGCTCTTACACTTTATCACGTGATAGTGTAATATTATTCATAGAAGCGTCTCGCATAAATTTTGGATGGACCCACCGGTAGGAAAGCGAAGGAGAAGGGAGCTACTTATCGCAACATTATATTTCCCGGGACAAATGAGTTTCCCTCTAAGGTGGATACCGCGAGGACAGCGAGGTAAAAGGTATGTGTATTCACAGTGAATCCTTAGGAAAATATTACCCAGATCAGCGGTCTGTGAGTAAGCTATTACGGGGACTCCGTCTCTCCCTCGCCGGTGAAATAGAATAGCTACCAAAAACTGTCGAGAATCTAGTTTATACACAAAGGTTTCCTCGCGAAATCTACCGTGTAATACCCGATACTTTGTCTCCATTCCATTATGTTAAAAGTATATACGTAATTCTGAGGTGAATTGCGATCGCGGAAGAATAGCGCGGAGCGGGGGGTAAGAACGAAAGTCAAGAAATAATGTCCTGTCTTAGAGGAAAATATTGGAGTGGAAGGAAAAAAAGAAGAAGATGGAGAGAAACGGAATAAGAAAGAGTGAACGATAAAGGAAAATCGGAAGATCTTTGAGAAAATTCTTCCATTCTACAGAGCTGTCGGGCGCGCAGTCGAATGGAGAGCAAAGTAAGAACGGAACAGAGTCGGACCATTAACGAGTGACTTACGACATTTCACTTGACAAATGTGATCCTCGATGTATCGACCTGGTGTAAGGGTTGCTAACACACTCCGCCACCTCCCCCCCCCCCCCGCCCCCCGCACTTAAGAGGGTCGTTGCCGACTGTCGGTCGGTCCGCTCTTGTTTCCGCCGCTCCGAAGCCAAAAGCTCTGGCGATATATTGGGGAGGTTTCACGAGCCAACGGGTGAATGTGAGGTGGTGGAAAAATAAAAAAAATAGCTCGATGGAAGTCTCGGGATAGAATAAGAGGAGAATCGACCGGAAGGATCTTCGACGGGACTGATTAGATTAAAGTGGCAGCAGAGAGTTGTATATTTATGGCGAGGGTGAAAGCCGTCCGCGGAGGATCCGAGCAGATCTCGAGGGAAACGAGCTTTGCTGGTCCGGATCCGGGATCTTGGATGGGAAAGAACCGAGTCGGGATTCTGAACCGGGGTGGATGTTTTTTGCAGAAGAAAAATAAACAATAATTTAGAGAGTTAAATCCTCCGACGAGAGGCAGTGACGCAGAGGCGGGGAGGAATGAAGGATCTGGCGGAAAAAATATGTATCAAAACAAAATTAATTTCGATCCTAGAATGAGGTTTATTGAGATGGAAGATTGAAACAATCGTACGATGGAAATTATTCAACGTAGGAATGTGTTTATTAGATCCAAATAAAAATGATCGAATAACTTTTAAACAAATAAATGCATTAGAAATTAATAATTCCATTGTTAATTTTTTTTGCCGAAATAGACTTTACTTTGGGTGAAAAGAATTATTCGTGAATTCCCGTCGTAGCTGTTTCATGCCGAGATGAAGGTAACTAATAATAAATAACGTTAAATCGCTCCGACGAGCGACACTGGCACAGAGGGTATTTGCGAGCAAAAGCTGTGCGAAAAGGATGGGAGGGGAAGATGTGGATAACGCGAAGCGAAAATATGGCGAAGAGCCCGGACGAGGACTCTGAAAAACCGGCATGGCTTTTAATATCGTAATGGAAATACTTTGAGGGTGAATTTATTCGAGTAAATCAAACACTACGGTACAATGTTCGCCATTACAAAAGAAGACGTAGCGGAGGTTAGAACCGGTGGTTAAACTTTTAGACGGTGCTTCATTCACGGTTGCTGCGAATTAATTCTCTGCACTTCCGGCCTTTATCGTACTGCGAGCGCGGAGTTTCACCGAGGTTTTTCCTTCTCTTTATTATTTTTTTTTTTTTTTTTTATCGAGTAATCCGAAGTTTGATTAAAGGAAATTTGCATATTTAGTACGATCTTTTTTCGGTTAAGGTTCATGAAAAGAATGTATAAGTGCCGTTCCTCCCGGAAGCAGAAATTCTGATGTACGTCACTGTGATTGTGGAGAATACTCGGATTTTCCACGGACAACGGGCAACGCGCCGTCTAACGCGAGGTGAACCGATTCAATTTGTAGGCACAGCCGCAGAGGTCGCGACGGAGTTAGTTCAACGCGGTCGTTTCGAACTAAATTTGAATAATCGCCTTGTAATTATCGGCATTAAATTAGTAGCTTGACTGGTGCGCCCCCGACTCTGATTCGGCGCTTCCAATCAGCGGATGACCGCTACAACGGACTAGCCAATCCACGAGCAGTCTGCTAGACAATTGTCGCCAATGACTGCCATTTGTAGCTGGAAATTTGATCGTTTTTATATTATTCGCACTTTTCGCTACTATTACAAACCCAAAAATAGCGCATTATACCATAAGAGTGGAAAGTGCGTTTTTTCGACGACGCGCGAAATTTGATGCCCGAGCGAGATGGAGATGGAAAGTGACCCACCCGGGTACTTTTCAACCCGTTGGCGAAAAAGTAGCTATTCCTCGCCCGCTGCTTTTCGTTTTCGCCCGCAGCGTTATTTTTCCACCCGCTGGTCGACATTCGACAACTTCATGAATGTCCACTTTTTACCGTAATTGGGCAAACATTTTTTTTGAAATTGAAATAAACTTGATATTTTATCAATGAGAATATTGCACTTTCCATTTACTTTCCTGCTCCCGTAGAAACCCACCCAGATCCGAATGTTATTAAAAGTGTCAAACTCGACCTAAATGTATTTCTCCCCGCCGAAAAAGACACACAAATCCGGTGTTGTCCGACGTTGGGCAAACACTGGCCCATTCTAGCAAATACTCGCCTCGTGTCCCCCTCGGACGACACATTAATCGAATTAAACAAATGTAAAATTCGTGAATTTAAACAGTGTACACAACTCAATTTTTGAAATTGACGTAATGCATTTTCAGAACACTTTTGATTCAACCGTCTCGACCCGGATATTTCCAGTTAAAAGAGTTCCGGCTCTTATCAGAGGAAAATAAAGAACCGTACTGTAAATTGAATACACCGGTTGCTCCGAAGAATCGCCGATGGCGCAGGTTTGCGTTAACGAACCACGCACTGCTCAGCGTGGAGGGTTTGGCTTGGAATAAAATTGCACGTCGTGTTCCGACGTAACTCTCGGGGACGCAATTACTTTGCACACGGAGAAGCCCCGACGAGAGACAGCGGATGTGACGGAAGAAAGACAACGTTGGAAGCGGTTCGCCGAGCCTGCGTTATCAAGGAGCTTGCCTTTCTCAAACCGGCTCCTCTCTGTCTCGTCACGGGAGTTTCGTCGTGTTTTAATGCATGCGGCCGCATTATGTAGCACGATAAAGCCGTTCCTCCAGCATCGTGCAGCCTTCCGCTGGTCCGCTCAGCCCGCGCATCATCATAACCGCGTTATATCCGCTCTACGCGGATCCTTCGTTTACCCGCTTCAAACCTTTTAACTCGGTCACGAATACGCACAAAGGCGATTTCTCCCTCACTGTTCCGCCTGCCAAAGTGAATTTCCCCTGTTCCGCAAAACACTGTAGTCCCAAATTTGGATCGGGCCGGACAACCATATCTGCTCGAAATTCGTAGACCGGGCGACCAAAGTTCGGGAAACTTTACCGCTACTTATAGATTCAATAAATATAAATATAAATATAAATATAAATCGAAGCCTAGTCATCAAATTATTAAATCTCAGTCGGCGAACTGTCCGAGAAAAAGCTCTTGCAATTTTCAGCACGAAGGTGTAATTAATATGGATTTTATGCGTCAAAAAAATAAGAATAAAATGAAAAATGTACAAAAAAAAGAGGAAAACCCGGAATCTCTCGGATAATCTGAGGGGCGATGCTAATTACCGTGAATATGCGAGAATCAGAGATTTAAAAACAAAAAAGAATGCCACCCCGATAATGTTTTTCGCGCGTAAAGATAATTCCCGTGTTCCTTTCCGTCTAGTTGGTTCCGCGGGATTCGCAGTAACGAGACCGTCGACGTACCACTCCCTCTTTCTCGGCAGCCTTTCTGTAACGGGAAATTTTTATACCCGATTCTTCGTGGTACGCGACTTTTGTTTTCTTCCTTTTTCCTATAGAGATTTTATTCGAGCGAAAGCCGTGCTCTGTATGTCTATGCAAAAACGTTGGGAAGAAAGAGTCTACTAACGAAAAGAGGGTGAAGAGGAGGTGGCGAACAGGGAGGGAAGTCGATTGAACCCGGTGCACCAACATGGCGGGTTCACTGACGCGCGGTTGTCGATAATTTCTCTCGACTACCTCACCCTCATCCTCCGCACTCCTTTCCTTTCAGCCCTTCGAAATTTATTCCTTTTTTCTCTCCTATAGTTTCGCCTCTTTTTATGTTTTTATAATTTTTTTTTTTTTACGAAGCTAGGGTGACGATTTTTTTTACTCCACTCTTTATCGCAGATAAATTCAGCGCGCAGCCGACGCAGAAGAGAAACGTCGCTGGAAGGAAAAAAAAGAGTGCGAGCCAAAAGGAACGAGGGCAATCAGGGTCGAGTAAGATGAAAACCACGGAGTTTTGTGTTTTTAAAATTGTAACGTTTCTTTAAATGCGCCAATTGCTGGCTTCACATTTTTCTCGCTGAATGATCGGCACTACATGACGAAAGATTAAACTACATTGGTGGTTCGGTTCGCGTCGATTCTCGTGGCTCGTAAACTTTTTTTTATAAATTGAATGAGGAAAATGAAATTCTACCAGTTAGGAAGAGAAATCCTACCAGTTATATCGATTTGTCATATCATCAATTTTTTCCAGCTCGTGACAATATCGATTCAACTTATGCAACTGAAATCGACGTCCTAATGTCAAAAGGACCGAGAGACTGCGCCTACACACAGCCGACTGGCCCTTGTGAAATTACGCGACCGATATTGATTCATACTCGATCAATAAGCCACCGTAATGCGCCCTGGTCGATACAACTCTAGCGACAAGTGCACGATCCGCATTACCATCCCAGGCACTTTGCCTCGCTCTCCTCTATCTGTGCAGCCCAGCCAGAATGCGAAGCTTCTTTCCTTATTTTTTCGTTTTTCTTTCCCCACTATCGCAACCATACCCACTGCCTCCGCGCTAACAGAAGAGTGTCTACCAAAGCCAGACAGAATTTAGCTGCCTGCCACCAATGTCGCCTTTCCTTTTCCGTTTCTTCGCGTCAGCCTTTATCTTCCTCGACTCTACACTCTACTTTGCCATATTACACGCACACACTTCAAGTGCCATCCGCTGTACATATACACAAATCTATATATATATATATATAAACCATCCTATGTACCTGTTTCTCGCCCTTGCTGCGTTTCCTCTACATCCACCCTTTCGCCAACGCCAACGGAATACATTATTCATGACTTTGTCAACGGGACTGGCTGCGATATTTTTACAATATTATACTTTGAAAACTACGAGGGAGTGACGAGGGTAAAATGGAGGCAAAGGACGGAACGAGGGAAGACTATGGCGCGGAACGCACCTCTCATACAACCGATGCACCACGATTTCCCGGCCTGCTGTTTCCACAAGCCTGCCCGATGGTCTCCCGCCCTACCGCACGAAAAACTCTTTTCCATCTCTCTCACTACCGGAAACCCGGAAGTCAACCGAGGGCGCCGCGTCGTGAAATTTGAATTCGGGTTTAACCCCGCTATGGGCACGAGTTTTGTGTTATCTCTTCGCCCTATTTTTTTCATTTATTTCATTTTATTTTTACCTTCTCCGCTGAGCGCATTACGCGGGTTCCGAAAGCGCCAGCGCGTAACACACTCGGACAAATATGTGAAATTCTCTTTGCGTTGGCTGACCGAATGCGGAGGTAGTTTCCATCCGATGCAACGTTTTTTTTTTTTTTTTTTTTCTGGACGAAAAGTTAATTCACCGTTCGAGAGATATTTCAATTTTAAAACGTGGATTTCTTTTTTCGGATATCACTTCGATAATCTGGAGCTGATCTTCCGGCGGACGGAAAGTTTATTCAATGAGGTTCAGGTTGTTACCAATGTAAAGGTATGGGAGAGACTTTGGAAAATGAGCCAATGATCTGACGGCTGGTCCGAATTTGATATAAGAGTTTATTACACCCGTTGCGAAAATACGGTTTTACGCACGCTTCGTGCACAAAAGCCCCATTTTTTAGAATTGTGTGAATGTATAAAAATGAAAATTTAAAAAAAAATTATTTTTTAAACAGGAGAAAAAATTAAATTATAGAATAAAATTTTTTTGAACTTTGCACGGCAGATCCAGGGAGATAATGTTGTTCCGGTTTCTCGGAACCATCACAAAAGTGAACTTCAGTTATCAATAGAGAACTCACTGGAAAATTGCCAGAGAGAGAAAGAGAGAGATGGCCGATGGATTGCTGGTGGATTGCCCAGCAGAGAGACCAGAATTGCAGCTAAGCTAAATCGGTCGGGCATTGGACGCTCGGTTATTCGCGCACTTTGACCCCGTAACGGCTGGGCCTCGTTTCCACCAGCGTTTCGCGTAATCGAGAAAATTCGTCATCACCTCGCGCGGTAATTCGAACAAGTTCGATCGCATTCCAATAATTACATCCCGTTTCAAACCCCACGAACGTCGCCCATAAAAAATTTGACTATCCATCGGAGTTTTCCCTCGCATATTGGAATTCCATTTGCCTCTTTTTTTTTACCGTTGATCTCGCTCGAAATTCACTCGCTCTGGCACTTTCCCATCCACTCACTCTAGGGCAAAAGCCAATATCGTAAAATGTTCATCTCAACTTTTGATTTAAGCCAACAAAAAACTGCAGATTTCCCCGACGATGATTTTTCCCCGCGCCGTCGTGCGCCTCTTTGAGCGCCGTCGTTCTCTTTTCAGTTTTTTTTTTTTTTTTTAATATGGCCAAAGGCAGTTCTCCAGCATGTTTCTGTGTGAACCACATACAAAAGCAAAGCGTATAACGCGAAAAGCCCCGGAAAGATCGTTGGTGTAAAAGTTAAAAAAAAAATCATCTTTCCCAATAGTGTGCGAGTTGCGATTTTTTTAAGCCATCTATGAATTCTCTCGGGTAGCGCCGGCCGCGGATTTACTGCGTATACCGGCTTCCGTCCGTGACACTGCGTGACGCACACCTGTCCGACACACTCGGCATGATTGCCAGAAAGTCCGAACAACATCCGCCAAAGTTTACTGTCATCGTAATCCCCGTATGCGTCTCTTCGAAAGCGCGCTGACCATTCGCGATCGAGCCTCGTTCCAATTTACGCTCTCATCAAACCGGCGCAGATTTGTGGCAAATGCTTTCGACCCCAAAGGAGCCATTAACTGATTCCCGTTAAGAATAGAATTTTTTTATTTGGCTCTGTGTTTTTTTTTTTTTTTTTGAACCGGTAATGGTGAACTCTGTGGATAGGCAAGGAACGGGAATCATGGATGCATAGGGAAAAAAGGGAGAAAAAAGGCCAACGCGGATGACGACATGAAAGGTACGGCGGACCGAAAGCGGCTCGGATGAATATGGCTTTGAGGATGATTGGCTCCATGCACGGTAAAACGCTACAGTGCATAACGTCATAGTGCCGAGAATTTCATACTCACATGAGTTTGCCCGTTGAGTCTAGTTCAGGCTCGTTCGTCCATTAATCCATTGTCTTTTTGGCCCAATACCCATCCGGAATCCCCTCTACCCTTTTTGGCCTTTCGCGCGCATTTATTCATCTTTGCCTCCCTAAACCCTCTCCGCTACCCGCGATGTCTACCCCCAGTTTCATTCGCGCCAAATCCATAAGCCTGATTACATTTCCATAGGCATTTGGAATCCCTCTTTTTTATTACCACGGTATCCAGCATCAATCACCCCCGTTGCCCCAATATCGCACAAGAGAAGACTAGTATTTTGCTTACCATACGCACAGGGACAGAGCGAGGGAAAATTTGACAGTGGGATGAAACGGAACAGTGAGGCAGAACTTAATTTCCTGGCGATTTTTGAACCCTGAATTTTGGTCAGTTTTTTTCATTTAATTTTTGAATAGTACAGCCAGATTTTTAAAATATTAAGCCGACTCAACGGGACTTGGTTACGAATCTGTTGTGCAGGAGTGATATATAGGGTCGTTGCATTAATTATTATAACAATCCCCATTTTATTTTATTTCATTTTACTATCATCGTTATTTTATATTCTTCGTTTTACATATTTTTGTGGTGTCGATTTTTTTTTATTTGCATTATATTCGACCAGAGCCATTTTTTCGTTTGTTCATTATTAACGTGATAATTAATATCGCCACCACTCTAAAGTAGTTGGAATATTTCATTTTGCTTCATGCCCCATTTTGCCCCGCTGTTCTCTACTTACGTAGATGAATACAGAGCACGAACCGTAACGCGATTGGCGACAATCGCGCGAAAGCTTCGTACGGAAGTAAAAAGAGGAAGTTCAGCATGAACATAGGAGATGAAAAATTGAAGGAGATATGATGCGTATCGTATGTGGAGTGAGTGATCCGACGGCGATCGCGCGCGCTTCTGGCCATTCACGGATTACAACGGCAAACAGGCAACTATCGGCAGTGCTTTCGCTCTTTGGCCGTTCGACGTGCGCAAAGCTTTTCACGCGAATCACATGCGAGACTGTTTACAAAGACTCGGCCTCCGGTTGATAATTATTAGCGCGTACCTCGCCACTCTCAGCGCACCGGCGGGAGAGGATTCTGATTAACGACGCCGGAAAATCCGCTTTCAATATTCATGCGCATTTTCCATCATCGGTAATGAGATGCGAGTCGCCGATTCGCTCCAAACAGCCTCGAAAATCCGGAATGGCACCGGCATTTTTGCATAACGAACGAAACACAACACACACGAAATTAAACATTGTGAGGAAAATTAATACGTGAGAAGATTAAATGAAAACATATATTTTTTTTATTGATCGTACGGGTGGTGAATTCGACCAAGCATTTCAATAAATATTTCCTTATCGCTAACAAATTTTAGTTGTGCCAATTAACATTTTTTTTCTGACCGGATTATTTTACAACTTTTTTTTTTTAATTAAAATTTATTTCACCGACGAAAATTTTCGGAACAACCAAAATTTGTTTCGCCATATAGGAGGAAAGATTTGTCAATGAAACAAACACTTTTCTCAATGCTGCTTGTCTTATTTTCCCGTGGCACCAAATTTCCTAACTTTCAAAAATTTTCATCATTCGACACTGAAAAATAATCTACAAAATGATGAATTTCGAAGAAAATATCTCAAGTTGTTTTCGAGATTCCATCAATCCCAGTTGCCCGCTATTACCGTGAAAGACCGAATTTTTTATGAATCCTTGAAAACTTGTGACGAGTTTAGTGCCGAGATTATAAATGTATGACTCGAAAGCGATTTTCATTCGAGCATCTCGACGATCGAGGCATTACAAGGCTTTCCACCCTTTGACCCCCTCCCGAAAACGAGACTAATGTAGGGTAACAAGTTAAAAGGAGAGCTTCAAGTTCTCTCCCCGCTGCGTTCTCGAGAGTCGGGAGGGTTGGACCTCGTACGTTTTATGTGATTTTTATACGGATAGTGAGTTGGCAGGGCGGTCGAGGGGAGTTCTACTTTACTTCGTCTCTTAAAAACAGTCCTTACGAGCGGGGTTGCCATAAGGTGGCCTGTCAGTGCCACACACGAACGAGAGAAAAGCAAGAGGCAGCGGCGCCTCCGCCAGGGCTCGTATATAAGTACGAGGTCGAGTTCGCACCGCGCGCGCGACATACGGAGAACTCTCGAGGACTTTCTCACCGAAGTATGTAATACCTCTACCCTACTCTGTGTAGCATTCTTGTAAAATACGCGCGTACTCAAGTGGGAGTGCGAGAAGCCTTGCGATCTTAACTCACGCGTACGGTGGAATAATACTTCGGAGGAGGGCGAAACTGTTCTAAGGTATACGAGCGTCGATCCTGGTAGGAGGAAAACGGTATCGAACTTGCGAAACCGAGTAGCTGCGACAACATTGCACACAGGCTGACGAGCTGGTAAATCGCGTCTCGATATTCACACGTTTTCGCGAATGTGAGAAAAGCCTCTCGACGCATCGATCGTACGGCGAACGGGAAAGCGTTCGCTATAGTGTCGAGAGCCGGTCGGGAGATGGCAAAGATGGAAATAGGTCGGGGGAGATTTTATCGCGCACCGAAAAAAGGCTTAGTGACTTCGTAAAAAATTTGTTTGAATCAACCAATGCCGACGGTTGCGAGTAAGGAAGGAAATTTGTAGTTGACTTTGGTGGAAACTTACGTGGGGAATACGATAGTATGATTAGCAGGTCAATCAATGAAATCAATCACGACTTTTAACCTAGGGATGAGAATAATCAAACGTATTCGCACTGTTCCAAATGCGAATACGTTTGATCGAACGGAATTGGCAATTGTATTTTAAAAAATGTTTGTTCGAAACAAATATTTAGTCACACCAGAGAAAAAAAAATTTGGCCGAACTTAATTGAATTTCTGTACTGTTGTTTACGTTAATTATTCCTAATTTATTTTGTACATAACCTTGTATAAAAAAACTTGATGATTTTCGTTTTCAAAATAGCTGTTGCGTACGTGGCTTGTGGGAACAATCGGAGTTGGGTTTGGCGATCAGTCGAAATCGTCTCGAATGGGAGAATGCCGCCAGGATTAACGATTGGCAGATGTTTCAGGGAGGATGCCAGATATTCGTAACCCGGTGAGTTTCGCGCGGGTCGCGCACCAAGTGTTAGTTGAAGTCGCCGTAGGGTCGCGAGCAAGGTAAACACATCCTCCGCGTACCCATCCGCTGTTCCCCGTACCAAAGATACCATAACGTATTCCTGTCCAGTATCTGTACATACGGAAGATACGATAAGCCCGAAGTAGGGGAGGTTTCCTGGCGGGAAGCAATACTGGCGACCTGACGAGGCGAACGGAGAGCGAGTCCGTGGCGCGTTCAACGCAAACACGAACCCAAACGGGGTCGAGACACCGGTCCACAGTTCACGTCCAGATCCTATCCTATCAGCTTATTAAGTTGCTGCAGACTAGCATACTGCGCTGGAAGCATTTCCTACATCATCCCTGGCCCCTTCCAGGACGGCCACGTACTACAATTTCCTCGGGTTATATTGTAGTTTAGGGGACACTAAACCCTCGAAGCTCTCGCGAGTGGATAAGTAAGAGCTCGGTTGGGATGCTTTTGGCGAAACTCTAGATTACGTGCATACACAAGTGGCGTTATATCGCGGTGGACATAGATTTCCGGTTTGGAATAAGATCTCTTGGCACGTTCCAAAATTATGGGGACTCATGGGAAAATCTATCTATAAGATTGATCTAAGATTTTTAGGTGAAATGTTCTTTATAAATACAAGCATGTTGTCAAGTGTGCCAAAACAACTCACCAAACACCTGTTGTTTGTGTTGCACCAATCAAATGCATGGTAATATACGTGTAGATTAGCTTACGTGTTCAATCAACACGCTTCCATTCAATATTCCCTGTGTTCGTGGTAGAACATACTTTTTGGTTTTTTTCTACACAATACATTTATTGACGTACACGGTGAGTGTATTGTTTCGTGGTGTTTAAGGAACACCACGAAACAATGGTATAATCAGCCATTGAACTCCGCCATTGATCACATTCCGAACGGATTCGAAGCGCAACGAAATCTCATGAAACGGGGTCTTAAAATGTTCGCCTCTAAAATTTGGTACGCGTTATGGAAGCGTGGAAAATCACTCGTTTACACGCTGATCGGTAAAATAACATGGCTGTGGACAAGCGCGGATGGGTTTATCGCCTGGCTACTCGAAATAATGGTCGAACCATAGCGCCAGCAATGTCCTGCTGGTAATTATTAGCGCAAGGATAGTCTTTCATGGACACATAACGGGGCTCTCGTCGGCCCGATATTAACGCTACGCGGAGTCATCATCGCACGTGATGGATTCGAAAATTCCGCGAAATTGATCGGAAATTCACCCGGATATTATCGAGCCGATAACGCGGTGTCATTAACGAGAGGAACACCGCGCAATTTTCTTTATTAAAAAAAAAAAATCTTATTTTCTATCTCAATTTTATTTCGAACATCGAAGCTCGAGGGCGATCGAACCGATCGCTGAAGAGTAACGAAGCGAGCTCTCGTTTCGACGCTGGACCCGCGGCGCTTTCATCGGCGCCTCTCCTCGTTTCAATTGAATCGTGACCCTTTTTCTCGGCCAAAACTGATTGTCGGGCGCGAACTCGCAGGTGAGAGAAACGGCTGATGCAGAGGGCTCGCTTTCTTGACCGGAAGCTTCGTTAACCATTGTGATTGTCCGTGTGTAACGAACGGGAAACCTTCGTCCCTTCCATACGTAACGGAAAATGACATAAAAGAACATCTCCAAAAAACGGGAGAAAAGAGAATTTCTGACGAAGAAAAGAACCGCATTAAAAGTAATTCCCCGATGCGAACTGTTCGATCACATTTCAACGTCCAACCAAGGAAATTCCGAGACGACTATTTTTTTAATTTCTTCCTATCCGATCGGTAAATTGCAATTATCCTCTTCCTGTTAAGAAGAAAAAGGAGGAAAAATTCAATGTTTGCTCGGTTCCGAGTGCATAGAAAGAATGCGACAAGCGGCGCGTTCCGAGAAAGCTTATTTCTTCTTTCGCCACGAGTCTTCGATCGGACGAGATTGCCGCTCTTTTTTTGTTATTGCAAATTTCTTCCTACCCGGGAAAACCAATAATTGAACGATCCGATGTAATACACGAATCTCAATCGGCACAGCGCGCGAGCGTGTCTCGCCGATTTTCCCTGTTTATTATTCCCATCTCGCACGATAAAATTCAATCAATATTTCATCGGGAAGTTGGTTTGAGAAATGAACGTGACTCACCGTCAAAGGGCTTAGCTTCGTCATCTGGCGTCCATATTAATCGCCACCTTTTCGTACACTCCTACGCCCTTCGAGATGGCTCGTTGCAATCTGAAAAAGAGGGAAGAACAATTCCTAAGATTAAGCACAGTTCCATCGATCACGGACCGCAGGTAATTGCACGGGGGAACTCGCTAAATTAAGCGAACCATTTACCGAGTGAGCGAGGGAGGCGGGGGGGGAGTAAAAAGCGGGTACACCGGTACGAAATAACGAGCGCCTTAAATTTTACCTCTCGCCGGAGCCACCGCCCGCGTTGCTAATTAACGGCTTTAAAACATAACGCGCTAGCTCTCCCTCGGGTAAAATGTATCTCGATAAAACTGGGGGAGGTGTAACGTATTTATTTTATTTTTTATTTGGTGAAATAGTGTAATCGCAAATTGTCGAGAGGTACCTGAATGATCCGCTCTGTTCACCCTCGCTAAGTACAAATACGAATTCCCGTGCCGCATGTGTGCATATCCGTTTGTTCGCTTCTTTTAAATGGCGATTATGAAATTTATCCGCATTTCCCTGACCCACTAATTTTAGGCGAATACGAAAGTTGCCAGATATCGATATCTGGCGATTGCATTATTATTATTATTATTATTATTATTATTATTTATTGATGTATTTATGAACTTTATCGAGGGGGACAAATGGCTTGCATTCACAATTTTTAATCTCTGATAACAACCAAGATATAACATACGGCATATTTGACATTGTAACTTCTTTTCATAAACTTTTAGATTATTATCATTATTATTATTGGACAATAAATAATTTTTCCATTATTTAACTCGAGATATGTAATAAACATTTTTTTTCTACTTGTAAGTATTTTTTTACGAAGAGACCCTTCGATAATCGATCACGTTTGCAATTTATTTTCGACAAAAAAAAAATCAATCGCGGCATATTTGGCATACTCGTTAGAGCCAATTTCCTTTCGCTTTGTAAATTACTGACCCGTAAAGCACTGTGGCGGCCTCGGTGGGATAACGAATCAAAGAGAATCTGGGCTCGTCGCTGGCCTCGTCGAATAATTTATTACACGATCGGAAACGTTTGCCGCGACCGACTCGGCCTCATTAACCCAAAATGGAAAAAGACAATGTAAAGAATCCCCTCACCCCTTTCGCACTCATTTCCCTCGCAATGTTCGTGCTAATTGCGAAAATTCTATAACAGCCGCTGCAAATCCTAACGGAAAACTGTTTCGGCTCCGATGAACGACAACGGCGCAAATTCTCGTCTGCATGCGACCTCATAATTATCGGCGCGATTTAAAACTCACGAAAATATTTTGTAAATACAACAACAACAAAAACGTTAAAAAAATCTTTGAAACGAATTAAATTTGTAAAAAAATTATTGCCGCAAGTTAAACCGAAAAATTCCGGAGAGACTTACGGAGCAGTCGTCGTACTGTGTATTAAACTGCTGGAATTTCAAAAGTGCCGCATAAAAATATTCCCGCTTCCGGAGCGAGCGCCGCGATACGTTAATTCGCTACACGGAATCGTCGGTCCGTGAATTTTTCGCTTTCACCAACGCTCGGACGCTTTTCTACTCGTTGATGATTAACGCATACCTCGCCGTCACTTCTCTCCCCTGCCCGCCGGTTTATCTCTCCACCTCATCCACAACGTCGAGAATTGCAGTCACTCACTCTACTTTCCTGATATGTCTCTTTCATTTTTTTTCCCACCTGATTTTTTTTTTTCCCTCATCATTCAACGAAATCGCGCAGCGTGGATCCGCCTCGGGGAAATTTCACTGATCGCAACATGAACGGCAGCCGAGCTAAACAGGCGACGCAGGGACGCGTGTTCGCGCGATAAAAGAGCTTGAGCGCCGTCGGAACGAGACCGCTGAACGGCCCGAACCGAGAGCAATATACCGAAATGCTGATAGAACGCGCGGTTGGAAGAGGAAAAAAAAATAGTGCCTTTTTCACTCTCAACCGAACTCGTATCTCAGGACAATCTCGTCGAGGGAAAAAACACGAACCGGCATACGCTGTGGTGAGAGAGGTCGTGAATTGAAAAAATGTTTTCGTTGCGGATCGCCCTTGCGCTCGTATCAGGCTCGACTATTAGCAATAAGAAAGAAGGCGGTGCTGTGAACAAGAGTTGTGAACTTTTTATTTTTTGTCATGACGTAAAACCGTAAAAACGACGGAAAGTTCGCTCGGAAGTTTTGCGAACTGCGAAGCTGCATTTACGATTTTACGTCCGGAATTCTAGTGGAGAATTGATATTTCCGCTGATGTCGTTCTACCGACCGGCGGGGACTTATCTGCGCGGCGGTATCGTCGGAGACATTCAATTTAAAGAGTTAGACATTTTTATGTTTCGCACCCCTCGAATAACAGTGTAATAACTCTAACGGGATTGGAATAAAAATTGTTATGCTGTTCTAAGCGTGCGATATGTGAATTCTATTTTTTATCATCTTCAACAAGAACCAATTGAAAAAGCGTTTTCCGACACAGGAATAGCATTTATGAAGTTACACATTTTTACGTATATATAAATTATATTCTTTATACTTTTTAATAATAACGAATTAAAAAAAGTGTTTCCACGCTGGACTATTAGAAACAATAAAGAAGAAGACCACGAACAAAGCTTGTTAATATTTTTTACACCAGTGCAGTGGTCTAGTGGTTAACGCGCTCACCTCTACACCAAAGAATCGGAAGGTCGAACATTCGAATCCCGGTAACATAGTTTCGCTGAGAATGAAAATATAGGCGGGACGAAGTTCCACATATATGCATAGATCGGTCACTTACACGTAGTAATTCTAAGAGTGTAGGTCGGATGTATATAGCTGTAGTCCGTGTTCACATTCTCAGCGAAACGCGACGAAGGTCCGGTGCCAGGAATCGAATCCGAGACCAGCTGTATCGGCCTAGGTTTTCAGCAATTTGCCTCTGCCCATGGCGGAAGTGTCATGGCAAATGCGTTATAGAGAGGAAGTCGAATATAGCCGCAAATGGGAACTTTCTACTGACCGTTTCTACAACGGCACATTTAAAATTCTTCCATTCACGACTCTACTAAAATCTTCACCGGGGTAGAAAAACTCTCATTCGGAATCAAAATAAAATTCCCCTGGAATTGCCATAAAACTGTATCAGAATTAAAATAACACCTTACCGGAATTCAAACAAAATTCTCTCGGAATTTAAATAAAATTTTGCGGGAGTTTTATTTAATTGAAGAGTTATATTGAAATTCCTATAGAGTTTTATTTCAATTCCGGAAGAGTTTTCTTCGTCGGTGGTAGAGATTTTGATCTAGTTCTCGTACAGTAGAGTTGCAAGATGGTAGAGTTATATGATTGAGAACGGGGGAAAATGCGAATAAAAAAAATTATACGCATGACATAAAACAGGGCAGCGAAGAATCTCTTGCTCAGCAGTGTTGCGACTTTTGAAGCTGTTTCTACGAGTTTACTTGCGAAAGTTTGATAGAAGATTGATGTTTCAGTGATATCGTCGTTTGAACTATTGTAGATTTATCTTTTCAACGGAAACATAAATTAAAAATTACAAATATACCAATTTTTACATACGCACATATAATCTTATTATCATTATAGTTAATCCATTCATTAATGGCAATGGATTTGATAATTTTTCAATGAAATTAATTCGTTCAAAAATTATTTTTTTCATTTACAAATTAAAGTCGTTCTTATTAATGAACTTGAGGTACGAATTATTGTTAAGAACGGTGCTTATGAATGTGGTAGTCTGGGACTACAATTCGAACAGTGCTAATTCACTTATCACAACTCAACGGAACACAGTGCGCGCCTGCAGTGGGGCCAACTAAGTAGGGTGGACAGAAAGCAGGGGGAAATGAAAGGCTAACATGCGAAACGTATAATCGTTTGTAAAGAGGAACCAGGGGATTTGCATAGATTATTCAAGACTGAATACATAACAGGGCGGGTAAAGTACTTGCACAGAGAAAGGAATATTACCGTGACTCTCTTCGTGCTTCCGCGGGCAAAGAAAAAACCGCCCGGTGAGGCGGAGACGAGTGAAGGCTTTTATTCATTCTAAGTCTAGGGAATTCCTGGCGGAAGGTAAATCTCACAGGCGCACCAGCGCATGCAGCTGGGAAATTTCTCTATTTCTTGTTCTCGATACGGATGAATCCGAAAATTAACGATGCATAAAACACCTTGGAAACACCTGAGAATAATTGGGCAACCCATTGGGTCAGCTGGAAACTAATCGAGAAAAGAATTCTTGTTATGTTTTTCTTTGTTTATGATTGTTTAGGTACATTGAAAAATGCTTTCGACGATCGCTCATCGATTTGAATTAAAAATTCAATCACATTTTACTCCGAAGAACGAGTCAGAAAAAATCCACATGTTTCTTTTTTCATGATTTTTTAAATTCTTTTTTATTAGAAAAACACTTACGCATGTTGTTTTAACTATTATTATTAATTCGTTTTATTTTTCTTTTATTTTTATTTTTATTCTCTTCTGTTTATTTGTCTTACTGTAACTCTCTTCGTATTTCGGCGCGCAAAGGAAAAAGCACCATGTGAGAAGGGTGCAAGTGGAAGCTTTTAGTTATTCAAAGCCTAGGGAATTCCTGGCGGAAAAGAAATTCTCTCGGGCACAACGCACACCCGCGCCGGTAGCTGAGATATTTTTATCGCATTTTTTTCGATTCGGATGAAACAGAAACTTAGACACACCTGCTAATAATTGGCCAACGGTAAAGTTAACCGAAAAAAACCTTTTGTTTTACTTTTTATCAATTTTTTTCTCAGTAAATTGAGAAATGCTTTGAATGATAATTTCTGACATTTTACTTGGAACAACTAGCTAGAATTAAAGGCACAAATTCGTATTAAAATTTTTTTATGAATATCGTTACAACTATTTGCCTATATTAATTTTTTTATTCAACTTTATTCTCACATTTTGCTCGTCCCTTTACCTCGCCATGGCTCTCTGAATCTTCCCGCGGGAAAAGGAGAAAGCGCCCCTGAGGGGAGACGAATGAAGCTTTTATTAATTCGAATTCCAGGAAATTCTTGGCGAAGGAAAATCGCGCAGGCACTTTATTTTTGTTTCTACATTCGAAAGAACCAAAAACTTAGAAACACTTGCGAATATTCGGTCACCCGTTTGAAAATCTCGAAAGTTGTCCAAAAAGGAATATGTTTTATTTTATATTATTCTCGGTGAATGGAAAAATGGTTTTAACGATCATGTGTCACATTTTACTTCGGAGCGCGAGTTGGAATGAATTGAACAACTTTATTTGTGTTTTTATCATTTTTAAGTTGTTTTTTTTTTCGTTGAAACACATACGAATGTTGTTTCAACTATTCTCGTTAATTCTTTTTGTTTTCGATTTTTTTTCTTCTTTTCCTGCAAACGGCTCCGCGGCATTTGTTACGTTTACAGTTTCCCCAGCATCGCGCCCAGCGATGGGTGTTGGAAAAGTACGGAAAGAACTCCGTCCGTGAACTCTCACCAAAGTGGCACGCGGTAGAAAGAAAAACGAGATAACGTATATATTTCAAGCTTTACGAGACTCGGGAAAAGAAGTCTTCCGTCCGAGCGGACAGTAACCACCGACTAATGGTGTTGCGAAAGTAGGTACGCAGCTATCAGGAGACGGTCAGACAAGCATTAAGAGCATCCGAACGCCCTTAGGGCTCTTTTCTTTTTTACGAATCTGTTGTATAACACAACGTATAATGTCGTGGCCGGAGCATTCGCCCCGAAGTTAATCAAAAGCAATTTTATTCTTTATAAAAAAAAAGAAAAATGTATTATTTGAAAGACATTTTTTTCAATTAATTTATCTTTTCAAATTTCAAACCTGCGAAGGACATAAGTCAGTTAACGTGAATTTTGATATTCTACTAGGACGGCTTTACTCCATCCAATCGTCGAATTTCTTTTATTTTAGTTTTAATCTATTTTCCGTCTCTCTTTCTTACAAAAGCGAACACAAGAGTAAGTGGCAAAAGCTCGTTCGGTGTAACGATTAAGTGCGCGGTCTCGGTGGGCGTCGTTAACCCGTATAAAGTGGGATCGTGCCGTGGCTCCGTAATTCACCGGAGGAATACTCAGCGAAGTCTTCGAAAGGCGTTCGGTCCATTCGTCTCCGGCTCTCTATTTCCTCGGTCTGAGTAGATTCGTTCGGAGGGAACGCCGATTCGAAGAATTGGCCACTTTGAATTACTCGCGATCCTCGCCGAAGCGAACGTAAACGCTTCGGCAGCTCGTACGATTCGCGTGAGCTTCGATTACCAACGATCCTTATCGAAGAGTAGATTAAAAATAAAAATAAAAATATATTATAAAATATAGACGGGTAAAGTTGTAGAAAAAAGTCACAAAATATTATGCTTTGACTATTCAAAGAAAAGTAAATAGTGTTAGAAATGTGAGAAAATAAGATTATGGCTCCGTTTTATCGTTTTTCTTCAAAATATAAAGACCCGAATTACGAATTCTGCCCAGGTGGACCCGAAAGCTGGTGCAAATGGGAGAAAGCAACCGCCTTGAATAAAAATGAAAAATTTGGAAATTTTCCACGGTTACTTCACGCAAGTATCAAAGAGCATATTTTTACAATTTTTAAAGATTTATGCAGAGATGATTTGCTAGCGAAATGCCTGGATGGCTAGACCCAAAATGCTAGCCAAAAATTTAGCTCGATGATTGTCGAAATTTGGGCCTACATTGCTGTTGAATTTTTCTTTGATTCCATGATTATAAATGCATTGGACATAATCCCTGGCACTTTTTGATGTCGCAAAAAACAGGCTTCCGAAGACTCTCCAAAATTCTGCTATTTTGTTGGACATCCGCAAAAAAAAAAACAAATTATTTTGTTGCGTTCAAAGTTCTCAGAAACTGATATCCAAGAATTAATATCCAAATATCAAAAAATCCCGAAAAATGCCTATTTTTCACGATCCTAAAGGTATTTCTCCCCTTAATTCGAAAGAGCTCACCACTGCGTCACGCAATATGATATTTAGTTTTCGTAGTCGCTCGTAACGTTGCTCGAGAAAAAATAAAGCAAAGTCAGATCAACACGCCGTGTAGGGCTCGAGCTTATCGCTATAAATATGAAAATATCGGTTCTGCCACGCACCCCAACGATCTTTTTCTTTACGCGTTTTTGTTCATTTTTTTTGTATATTTTTTTATTTTTCGACTTTATTCATCGCGTTTCGTTGGAGCCGGCCGCGATACACGTAGAAACGACCGCAAAACAACTTTTTCACGACGAGGCAACGCGCGCCACACCGAATGTATGTTTTATACATGTATTGCGTCGAACGGAGCGGCGAGGAAAAGAGGACAACGAAAGAGACGGGGGGGGGGAGAAGCGCACTCTTCGTCGGTGTGCTCCGGCGAACAAACCAGCGGATCCAGAGAGAACCGACTCCGAACTTCACCACAGCCATCAATCACTCACCGGCAGTGAGTTCGAGTTTTTTTTTCCTCCTCCACCCTTGTCCTTTCTTCTGGCTTTCTCCCTCGTCCCGGCCGTGTCCAGAAGCACAGCGCCGCGGATATTTCGTTTCCGGCGAGAGAGAATCCTCGCGCGATCGCGATCGGTGCGGTAAAAAAAAAAAGAAGGAAACGATTTTCCGCTGGTAACTACCGCGCTCGATGGACGAGCCGTTAATTGGCCGATGGGCGGGAAAAAGTGCTCGAAAAAACCAAGCTATCAGCCGAATATCTCGTCAATTCCCTCAACAAATCGACCACACGTGGTGCGAGAAAAAAAATCCTGGAATCAACGAAATGTTTTTGTTTTCGTTTTTGTTTCGTTTTGTTGTCGTACAATATTTCGTTGGTAGGACACAATTCGGTTAGGTGGACTCGAAGCTTTTTTTGTCCAATGTGATTCGCTCGAATCAATCGACTTATTTCAATGCTTTTGCTTATTTTTGTTTATTCTCTTATTTATTATAAAACGCAGTTCTGAGTCATGAGAATTTGGACACTCGTCCAGACCTCTCTTCCTACAATTGCCTTGCCATCAAAATAGCAATGCCGGATAATAACCTCACCAAAAAGACAGTAACAACTCTACCAGAAAACATTTATAGCATATCAGAACTCTACCAGAACCTCTGCCATAAAGCAAAAAAATACCTCAATCAAACTGAAACTCTACAGTACCTGAAGCAAAGCTCATTATTTCGATAAAATTTTATTTAGATTATGGTGGAAATTTCAGCAGAGTTCAATACGACCGAGTTGAAGTGTGGTAGAGATGTTTTCTGGTAAAGTTGTTATGTGGCACAATCGAATATAATTCGCTTAATTCTATTTCCTGTTCTCATTTTATTCATCACCTCTGTTCGAGTTTGGAGTCCGCCGATGAAATACCGACGTAGCGACGAGTTTAATTTGCACGGTTCGCACCGTCGTAACAAGCTTTTCAGAGTGGAAATATTAAAGCCACGTGAACCGAAGTTGAAGTTCGAATTTCGGAGGTCTAACTCAGATTCTATCGCAATTTCGTGGCAAGCTCAAACTTTCAATACCGAAGTTCACGCGCCGCCCGAATATCATCGGGTGTTAATTATCAATTTGCTTCATAGTGGGCAAACAATGCGTTGATTGCAAAAGGGAAATGCTCAGAGAATTTGGGCCGAGCCGGTTTATTCGAGAAATTTCCAGTGACTCAAACGTCAAGCGGTTCTCTTATTGGCTCTTTTTGGGAATTTCCCGATCCTCGTGGCATCGATGGCTACCTATTTATTGAAATACCAGCGGTGATGCAGCCCGGAGCCGGCTTTTTGGATTCGCCGATCTGCTCGAGCGCACAGACCCCTGTAAGCGTACAGACGGATCGCAGCTCGTACTCCAGCGTGATTCATAACTCGACGAATCGCAAGTAATGTGTATCGGTCGAACTGACGCAGCAATTTATTGATGAGATGTGCTATCGGTTCAAGAAATTTATCAAATTTCAACGAACCTACCGATACGGACTTTAATTCTTTATTCTAAAAGTAACAACGATTCGATTATTCAATAACGACAGTAAGCGATAGTGATTAAATTGGTAATAATTTATCATCGGTTTGTTTGATTAAAATAAAATTATGGGCTGTAAGGATTTTGGTCCAAGTTGAACGTTGACAATGAATAATGCGGAATCGGAGAAACGTTTATACACCGTCCTGACACGATAGGCTCCGTACTTATACGTGGTGCCGTCCAGTCGATTCTCATGTAAATGAAGATCCGGTAATTACGAGCGGATGCCGCCTCAGACAGAGAGAGAGAGAGAGAGAGAGAGAGAGAGAGAGAGAGAGAGAGAGCGAAAGGAAGTAGTCCAGAGTGAATTCGATTGGATGCCACTGTAACGTTATGCGCTGTTTCCTCTTTACAGAATCAAAGCCTCTACTCTCCTCGCGAATATCCTCGAGAGTAATGCCGTTCTCCGCTCTTCATCATATTCCTCGCCCTACCTTCACCATTCTAAAATGCCGAGTTAACGTTCCCCGGATCCACCGAAACGCCACCGAGAATTCAACTTAATTAAAACGACCCAAAGCTTGGAACTGTAGCAACGGTACTGATTGGACTGCTCGAATACCCCTGTTTAATTAAATGACAAATGTTTGCGAACGAATGATTAAAGAAGTGCGCAAAAAAATGACAATGAATAAGAAGGTATGTGTGAAAAATTTGTCGCCTATTTTCTTTAAATAAAAATATTTCTACATATCGTAGAATTGAAATCGTCGACATTTAACAAATTTTTTTCCCATGCTTTTTCCATGTTAGTTATGTCGCCCCATCGACATCCAACGCTGAGATATGTCGCATAGGTATCGTGTAGGTAAACTGGAGGTGGAGGGCACGAAACAGGGTCACCTTAACGAGGCTCCGCGTAGATAGCCAAAGCATACGACCATCCATGATGGATTCCGTAATTACATGCCGGAAGCTCGATTGCGGATGTTGGCCAGTGACCCGCACGTGATAGCATGACTATAACCATGACCGCAGGAATTGTTCGTTGGACCGAGATACGCTCGGAAGGTCCAAGTGGCAATAGATTTATTCCAGAAAACTAGATGCAATCGCGTTACCTACTTCGAGGTTTAACCTAAGTGGATGCGAATTTGTCGGGTATATTGCGCGTTATCTACACTGCTAATCCCTCTGAGAGCAAATTCAAAGTGATACCTAGCTATGATTTACTTGTACCATGTGGAAGGAAACAAATTAAAAATTAAAATTTTCATAATGCTTCCCTTCCCTTTTGGGAAGCTTCGTAGTTAACTTCTTTACTTCTGCCTCTGAAAGGGACAGAGTTCCACCACCTGAATACTGTGAGTAAGTAGGCAACTCCTAGAAACTTAACCGAATCAGGTAGGATTTGGTTTGGTTGGTTGTTACTTCTTAGAACTGGTGCCAGAACCAGCGCCAGATCTGGCGTAGTCTCGCGCCTATTCTCGGTTGTGACAGCAGACTAGATCTATCCACTTAGGTATGGAGGAGCAACAACGGACTACTCGTGCTTGCTGAGCGCGGATGAGTAAATGTTCAACAACAAGAAATACACTTTCGTTAGCTCGCAATTGAATTCGAAGTATATGATCCCGTTGGTAGGGTGGATGAAAAAAAAAAAAAGAGAGAATCTCAACTCCGGTTCGTCGGTTCGTGTACAGCTGGGAAAGAAAGTTTCTCGTAGTCGTATTAACATAATTGTCGCGACGTCGAGGACGATCAGCGGCGCTGATAGTAACTACTCGAGTTACCAACCGCCACTTGTACCAAGTGGCGAATCTATTCGCGCCAGGTTGTAACCTAGCCCCGGGTCTCCTCCTGGGCATTATTTGACACTCGATTAGAGAGGCCTCGTTCGATCGCCCTTTCACCAGAGAGCCTCTCATTTTTGCTGCGAAGGATCCTCGAACACCACCCTTGTAATGTTCCTTTGATTCGATGAAGAGCTCCGATATCGTTGAAAAAACCCGATACACAGTTGCCGGTGCGAGGACTTTAAAAATTTAACAAAAACTCGACACCTCTGCGATATCAGTTTTTTATCTCTGATACGCGGAAATTCTGTAGGATGTGAAATACTTGCAAAACAAGGAATTCATGAAAAATTTCGTCGATAAGAAAAAGGGAACTTTAGCGGAGGACTGTAATGGACTTCAGTACCAAGGTATCGAGTACTCATAGAATTTAAGTACTGACGTTCTAAGTCCCGTATAACTGACTCCGTACTTAATATTCCAATACCAAATACTGAGTGTAAATACCTCAAATACTCAGTGTACATACTTCAAATACTTTCGGTGAGTACTTTAAGTACTTCATCTAAATACTTGAAGTATTTAATGTATTTACCAATTTCTGGTGAAAATCTCACAGTGTCACGCCCAGGCTCGATCAAGTCCTGGAAAACCCTTCAGGGTTTCGTCGGACCTCGGAGGGTGGCCGGAAAGGCCCTTTAAAATTTCCACCAGAACCAGTGGTCTGTCAGTACGTTTGGTTCCATTCACTACAACTCAGCAAACAAGGCTCCTCGATCAACTCGATCATTCGATTACAGCGACGATTGTAACCGGGCTCGTAGGTCGTCCACGGGTCAAGTTCCTTCCGTACTTATTCGGTCCTCGGGGCATTCCCGTATTCGATCCGATTTAATGACGTTTACACAAAGCGTCCGCTTGCAGCGGCTCCGTGCCACAAGCATTCGTCCATGGCCGGCAAACAGGATAGCCTTAGCTTTGTGCGTTACCGATTGAACGTAAAGCGGCACAGCATGGGAACACAGGAGTGGCTCGGCTTTACACTCACCAAGAATCGTTCTATGAGCGGTCCAGTTGGTTGCGAACGCAACGCAATTTGACAACGAGGCTGTTGCTGCCGCCGATGCATCGCTCGCTCGACTAGGGAGTCGGAATGCAAAAGCTTCCGTCCCGATCCTTCATTTGCCGCTCTCTCAACCGCAGAAACTTTGTCCCATGAAATGTAACCGGTGACCCGTAGGTTCGAGTATACGAAATTTTCACACCGATGAAGAGCTTTCCAGAGACCATGCCCAACGCTCCCCCACGCGGCCGCGATGGCTACTACTAATTTGATGCGGTTAAGCGGCGTTGCGGAACCCTCCGGTTGGAGGCGGAGGCTAGGAAATTGTGGTTCGCATTTACGTTCACCCCGGGACGACCATCTCTAATTTGTGGGGGCGGAGCGTTAGGACAGTTGCCGAAACGTTTTCGAGACCAGCGGCGACGAGAGGAACTGGAAAGACCACCAGACACTTCGTCTTCCTCCATCCAGAGCTTTCTCGTTTGCCCTCGTTTAACCCACGAACCTTCGTTCCGCGGGGGGAAAAAAAACCTGTCTACTGCAAAACTGCTGGTATTGAATTCGACTGAAAGAGTAGAAGCGAAAAAAAAACGTCGAATTTGGACGAAAACGTGTAAAAGAGAGACGGACGGGATGACGGGAAGTGAGGATGAAAAAAATGAAAAAGCGGGCAGCCGGGGGGGGGAGAGGGCAAAAACGAGCTGCCATAATAAATTTCTGTTAATAAAACTCATTCGACAGCAGGTCGGCCGCGCCCGAGTGCGCGCTTGCCGGCAATTTGCAAGTGTGCACGCACCCGAGCAATTTCCTATTCCGGTCGAAAAGGTCGCCGACAGCGATTCAATATTTTCCGGCCAATGCTCTCCCACTCTCCCTATGGATCGAGGGAGAGGAAAAGCTCTACGCGACATTGACACACTGCGATGATAATCGATCTTGACCGAAAATTTAAAAAAAAACACTAGCTCTGAAACTGAAAGAAACTAAAGAACTTTGAGCGAGATTACAGCCGATCGCCGTTGATACCTCATCGGTCAGTGAGTAAGGCCGGGCCAGTACTGGTGAAGGCTTGGGCCAGCAGCTGTTCGGGATCACGTCCTCGCCCGGTACTAAAATGTAAAATGCAGGTCGTCAGTCGCATTTACAACGAGAGCTGCGCAATCATCTTTGACAACCTTGGGTCTCCACATCGAGACAGTAACGCGTTTGTCGCAAAGCCCGAAAGCTCCGAGATTGACATCAGCGCTGAAAGCCGCACGCCCTGCCTGATTATTCAGCGTCCGAAATCCGTGCGTCAAAATTGCAAATTCCTTAATGTTGTGCGTCATAATCCTCCGGGACAGCGACAGCTCCGCTTGGAAATTATGCGCCCGACGCGAGTGCGTAGCCACGTGCATGTTCGCGACCCGGCGTCGAAGGAATCCGTCGGATTCCTTTTGAACGACCATCGCGGTCGCCGGACATCGTCCACCGTCCGTTAACCAGCCGACGAGGAATGCCGGCATCGCGTGCCAATGACTAAACCCCCGAATCTTCAGCGTCTGCAGTCCGGTCCACTTGGTCGGCTACTGCGTCATCACTCATGCACGTCGCACATAGTACTGCTCGCATGCGAGGCCGCACAGTGCACTCTGGCGTTGATGCTCCAGCAGTTTCATCTCTCAGTGCACTGCGGGCGATCCCCAAGCCACACACACATTTAGATCCGACTACGTGTCACCGTGCCGGCAAAAGGGTTGAACCTCACTCTTGGCTCTCCACCACACCTCGATCCCGTTCCATCCTTCCTCCTGTCGCTATCATCGCCCGCCCTATATTTCTCGTCTCGCTCCTGAGTTCCCTCCCAGGACGAAATGTACGCGGAAAGCTTGGCGTCGCATGCATTCGGTACGATCCTAGCCCAGGCCTGCTCACACATACTGGGACATACTGGGTGTACTCGAGAGAATACCCCTCATGTACATATGTAAGTACGAGGGCCGAGGTACAACGGGTGTATCGCGTATATGGCAGATAATACGTTTACCCGAGAAAGGGGGGGGAGGGGAGGGTCGTACAACGAAGCTTTGGTTAATGTGCACACGTAGATTCCATACATGGCTGTATATCAGTTATATAGGAAGTGTGTACACAGCGCATTGGTGAGAGTTGTGCGTACATGGTGAAGGGTGGACATGTATGCGAGAATAGTTTGGACATAACAGTGGATAGACTTAATGTGGACCAACGTGCAGTATTATAAGCTCTCTTGTATGCAAGGGTCCCCTACGTTAATACTGGTACGTGTATACGGTGTACATATCCATGGAACTCGTATATGTTTATCAGGCACCGGGCTACGTCCGTGCTAACGCGGGTTGATGTAACAACGTATAACTGGGCTGGTTGTTTGTATTCATATTTATATTTATGGTTAATCCGAGTAGTTTCTCATGCGCTTTGCCTTTTGTTCGTCACACGTGGGTCATTCGAAAGGAGAACGTGGATTCGTATGTAAAGAAGGCTGGGTGGCGAAACACGAGCCAACTCACTTATGCGGAAATTTAATTAGGGACCCTTTCTTGGGCCTGTCCAGTGTTACCGAACTCTCAGCAGGAAATGCAATGAATGCGTTATCAAACCGAGCACGCTTGGCACGGACAAATGACGTTGGTTGTCATCAATGAACCGCTGGTTTTAGTTGTAGCAGAAATCCTGATTCCATGGTTGCTGCTACCTACAGTCAGAAAAATCCAACCACTGGGAGAAGGATCTAGTAATTATAATTATATCGCTTGAGAGATAATACCACACACACAGATATTACAGCACGTCGTCGTGAGGAACTTGGGCGCTACCTATGACAAAAAATGTCAGATCTATAAAAAGCTTTTTTACATATATGGCAAATATTCTTTCCGGATCTGGAGCTTTCCGCCATATGCGCCGCCCAGGTGAATACGACCATGAGCTATGGTAATTTTTACGATAACCTTCTCTCGGTGCAAAAATCCCAGGAAAAGGTCTTCGCGTCCGGAATTCCATGCTGTTCGATTTCGAGCAAGGCATTTCGAGACATTCTTAGGTTCCATCATTTGTTCAACCCTCAAGTTACCTCAATGTTGATAATGTCCATTAATCCTTCGGTTGTTGTCAATGTTCTAGAGCTATTATTTATTTAACTCAGTGCATACCTCAGACTATATTTACCATTTGTATCCTGTCAACTGGGAATAGTAGATCGCAATAAAGCATCGCGCGAGACAGACTTTATTGTCATGGCCTGCCATGGGATGTTTGGCGCGAATGAGGCGACGATGAAAAGTTAGCTGTTGGTTCTTGGTGGTCGTGGCGCCGTTCTGGATGCGACAGTGAGAATCGATCCAGACACAGACCACGGTGGCGCGTCACACTCCATCTTCCGACGAGGGATTCTTCACTCGCGAACCCACCACAAGCATCCGACATTCCCTACTGAGCTTTCGGGAAAACCTCCAAGGGTTCCGACGACGACAACGACCGCGCACTTTCACCCTCGGCAGCCTCCATCCAGTCAGACAGTCGCGAACGAACACTCACGTCTGCGTGCCTACTTGCCGGATAGGAGTAATATATCGGTTGGGGGCTAAAGTATCCTATGGTTTACTTTAGTGTCTCTTTCGTCCGACCCCGCGGACAAATAGCACGAGGCCGGTGGGGCATCGTCTGTGGAGGGGAATCGCCCGACCGGAATGGCGACAACAGATTTTATCTCAAACTACTCCCTATCGCAGTCGCCATCTTACCCAATAGGTAATGATATTTGAACCGCATACACATCGGGAGTAAAATGAACCACTATAATTGTTAATGTTTATTCCAAGCCTTAGAAACGATCGATCGTTTTTGGAAGCGCTGAAGAAACCAACGCGACGTTTTTTAACCCCGATTTCTCGTCATTTTTTTACCACAGGCCGATAGAAACGTAATTCAGGATTGACTTTAGTTGGCACGTTTCCGTGGCACCGTGAGGTCATCAATTTCGCGATTCAACTGTTTCGGTGCAACAGAGGTAGGGTTGAATGGTAATATTCGAACCGCCACTATTGAGAATAGCAGATGCCAGGCTTGATTGGAGAATGGATGTTTGCTGGCTCGTCCGCGCGTCGGTATGATACTCCTGTACAGCTGCACTTGACGATACAGCTTGGTACCGATGGTGAAATGGAATGGAGAACGGTACGCTTGAGTCGTTGAGATTGTAAGCCAGCCATCGTACTTCGGTGAGGCAGCACGACGGCATAGCGAAGCTATCAAGAAAGGAAGCGGCGGTTTGCGGGTTGGGAGGTTGCGAGATAGATGTGATGTATTGCTCGGAGAAGTTCTCTCGGTTGCATGGTAACCGTACAAGTACCGCATCTTCAGCCGGCAGAGTTTTCAATTAATCCAGACTGGGTTACTACGAAATTAACTATCTTATCCGCGGTATGCCAGTCACTTACTAAAGAATCTGGATAATTGTGTAGGGTAAAAGTGGTAACTGAGAAGAAAAAGGGGCAAAACGAGACAGTAGGACTAACCGGGACGACGGGGCAAAACGCAATTAATTTGTAGATGGTGAGCGTTGATGGTACGTGAAGCGAAGCTTTGAAAATCCGGATGTATCTCTAGGACAAAATAGGGCATCCGAAAATTGTTGGAAAATTGAGTTCGGACTCCGCTGTTCTGTTTCGCTCCCGTTCCATCTCATGGTTGGGCCATAGTCGGTACCTCCACCCTGAAATTCAAGGATCTTTTCGCGGATGCGAAAGTTCCCTCGGTTGCACGATACCTACACAATTATCGCATTCCCAACCGGCAGCGTTTTCAATTAATCCACGCTGGATGACTATCGAATTAACTATTTTAAGTCAGTTGAACAAGAATGTGGATAACTATCTCTGATATAAGAGGGAAATATGGTCTACCGCACTTAGCGCGTGAGTTAATGATGGATGTACCGGGCCTTATTCACTGTTTCTACCCCCACAGAGCAGAAGTGGTAAATATGAACCAGTCCATCAATCGCTCCCTTACGCTTCTATCACCCTGGGCCAAATCCACCACCTCCCTAAGATTCCAGAATGTTTTCGCCGACCCGGAAACGCAAAAGATCCCAAAGATGAATCCCAGCTCTGTCGGGCCAACAATTTATCGGCGGGTTCCGCAGCGAATCCCGTACAATAGAAAGGGCCGGCACAGAGGTCCAACAACTGTTCTCCGCCGGAGTGGAAATCCTTATCGATGTAACGTCGACCGCACGTATCTCCTCCCCGCAACCTCGGAGATCGAAAACTAATACCCCGGCCTATTTCCTATTGATGAAAGAGAGTAATTTATTTGGGTTCCGAAACTCGGGATACGCGACGTGAGTAAAACCAAAATCGCCCGAATGAGTCACATGCGCGGTAACGGTTACCCAATCCAGCTCTCGGCGGGCAAATTTAATGGGAATATCGAAGAATGACGGTCATATGTGATTCTTCGTGGTACAAATGCGAATAGATCCATACCACTTTAGCTCTCGGTCGACAAAGGTACCAAGCAGTAATAAAGTACGATAATACCCAGGAGCCGGGATTATCGTCTGAGAGCTTACCGGGGGGAACTCTCATCGGTGTGTATATACATATATATAAAATACACATGGTAGAGCATGTTGGTGGGTGGGTACGGAAGACAGGACTGGCGCAGGGCGGAACAGGAGGAAATTAATAAGGGGACAAGAGCGCATATGCGATGGGGCCGCTACACGTAAGGATTCGAGATTGAATGTCACATGCGGTTCTCCACGTCCCCTGTGTCGTACATCCATTATGGATTTGTCTCTCTAACAGCCAACGTGCTTAGCCGGTGATCGATGGACTTCGAAAATCGATAAATCGGAACGTCACACGCCCGGGGGAGAAAAAGAGAAAAGGCGCACGTCTGCATACATGATTTAACAACGTCGAGATGGCGGGAGGAAAAAAAATGAGAAAAAAATTATTGAAAGATTATACGAAACCTTAGGAACTCCGAACGAGCGGTGAGTCTTACGCGCATTGAAAATCCATTAATATCCGAATCATGGCGAAATGTGACACTGCCTGAGGATTATAAGAGTTTACATATTGGCGACGACATGTTGGTAACGAGATTCTGTTCTTTAATTCATCGCCCTTCAATAATTCGTATGAGATGAGAAATAATAATAATAATTTTATCAAAACTGAGAAATTAGCGTCTCTATCAAAACCGTTGCCAGAATAAAAAAAAAAAACTCTATCGAAATTGAAAGACTACTCTGGAGTGAAAATAAAACTCTACCGGAATCTAGGTCTACCGTCTAGCATCTCTTCCTGAAAGAGTTTTATTTTGATTGGAGTATAGTTTTTTTTTTTTTTGTTGGTAACAATTTTGGTAAAATCATTATCCGGTAGAAATATTTTCTGGTATAATTATGAGTGATAAAGACGTAAATGCGCCAGAAAACTGTGAATTGCATCCTCAAAAGGAACAGCGAAATGCAAAAAATTTCCACGAAACAGCGAAATTTCCGGTAAAATAACAAAAGGGGGAAAAAAAATGCGGCCGTGAACAGTCAAATACCTATCTGCCCGAGTGAGTACGGCGCGCGCCATTGAATTGCAGCGAATCGAGCAAAGTATCCACGTAGATCGTACGCAGTCTCATCGTTCATGAATACGGAACAATAGTTTCATCGGTTATTCAGCAGCATGTAATAGTCACTGGAATACATAAAGGTCGGGTGCGTCAATTTCACCGGAAGTCATACACTTTTTTGTGCCTCGATGTATCCAGAGGTCTGGCATTGCTTACTCGTCCATCTCGTCGATCGGATCAATAACGAAATTTCCCTACCGGTGATGGATGTTTTGACTTCAGTGCGGCCCGACGATATCACTATAGAGTTGCCGTACAAGCAAAAGTATAATCCCGTTCAGCGCCCTCGTATCCACCGGTGGCGCCAAGCCGGCCGAACACGCCGCCTCGTCGAACGGAAGTTTATCGAGTTCAACGAATTGCATCGGAAAACGGATTGGAATAAAAGGTTATCCGAACAAATTGAACCTATAATCTTCTCTAATTTGATGAACGATTTTGAAACGATCCAACATTCGATACCGGTATTCGCTCGCGTTATTCCCTCGTCTCTCCTTTTTTTCTACTTTTTACATCACCCTCTGTTTCATCTGCTCGTAAACTCATTACAGCTGCGTATTTAAGCATCGCGCTGTGGAATCGGATTTTACGTTTGTATGTTTACTACAATTTTTTATCGGGTCTCTTGCGTTTGCTCAGCGATTTCGTTTCGACCAGCCTTTCCGATGAACATCGAGGCAAAAAAATCTGCAACCAAACGAGATCGAAGAGAAACAGAAAGCGAAGGACTGGGTTGACTGATTCCAATGGAGTTTTTTTCGCATATTCGTAAATACCGAGTTGCAATTTTTGCTTGTTCGCCTGGTAAATAGTCGCCCGATAAACTATAACCGTGAAACGATTTTTCGTTATCCCTAGCAAGCATACCGTTATTTGTCGTCTCGTCAAGTGTTTAAATAAATTGTTTGAATTTTTTTTGTGACCACTTTTTCACAGCGCGGACGTACCCAATAACTCTCTTTAGATTCGAGCGCTTCGCTGTGCAATTTTAATTGGTTGGGTTGACGGAAATTTTGAAAGCCCCGACTGACCCCGAGCCAACGAATTGATGTTCAAATAGTAACGACGAGAGCTCGATGGAAATAAATGTTCACTCGTCATGACGTAAACCATGTATAGCACAATTGTGTACGTTTGATCGTCGAAGTTCGAATAGTCCAGCGAGCATCACGGAGAAAACAACGTTATGCGTTGCTGAATAGTTGCCGATTTTACGTGCTACGTAGTTGGAGTTGTAACATAGCAGAGCCAACATTGCCGAAACGAATTTTAAATAAGCACTTCAAAGTATTTATTTTATGTGACAGTGTTTTTATTCGTCATTGTCAAACATTCGAAATAAAATTTTAATCCGAATATCTTCAAAATTTTCATAAAACTCGAACGATCAATCAATTTTATTGCAAATTTAATACCGTAAATTGTGCAGGATTAATGCATCTTCCAAATTTAAGCTCCATTCGTAATTCAAAAAAGAATTCTTTAAATTTGAGAAATCCAACGGTTAGGATTGATTTTGGCCAAATATTATTCTCATATGTCGTCCTCGGCTAATAGTCTAAAATTCATAAAAATTGAAGCTGATACGAATATTTTTCAAAAATACAAACAACCCCTAATTTCACCGAATGAAAGTGGCACTTTATTGCCAAAAATGTTTTCCTCTATCTTCAACCATTTTCCAGTCGCATCCTTCTCAAAGTACAAAAATCCGTCAAACAAATAAAAAAAGTTGTGAATTTTTCTAAAAAGTTGTTCCACGCTCATACGATTCGTTTGACTCGAATTAACAGAATAAAAGTATCCAGAGATCTGCACTCAAAATTTTCTGCAAAATTCGCGTTAAAACTCCGCCGTCACAGTGAATCAGATTCGAGGTTGAAGCTTATGTTCCAGTTCATCCCCCGTTGCCTCGCCGTTACCTCGTTTTCGTCGTCACACAGTCCGCCCTCGGATTCCGGCTCGCCGAGTTTCGCAAACGGGCCTCGGGATTCTCCCCCCAATTTCTACCCGTCGCGATTAAGCGCAAAGATCCGACGAGTCAGCGACGTGCAGAGAAGCTCATTGCCTCGGATTTTACCCGAAATTCCGTGCTCCACCGTTCCGAGGTAAAACGTTCGCCGATGCACACACCGCATCTCCGTCCAGCGAGGCAACCCCGTCCTCCCAACTGCAGTCGTCATCACTGCTCGCATGTCTATTCATGCGCTCCGCTCTCGCGCTACTAATCCGCTAATGCACCGTGCCCGAGGTTGAATCGAGCTCGACTTTTCCCATCCAGTCACCGATCGGACTCGTTATTATTACTCTCCAACGTTATTCCCAAACGCGCGTGTCTCGCGAAACAATAATCATCTCTACGGGACGATAATTCGCCCACGCGAATGGCTCATCTTCAATATAGAAATGAGATTCACCGTGGAAGAAAAACCTAAATAAACGGTAAAAAAAAAAATCGCGTAACCATATAAAACTGCACTCCATTCCCGATGAACAAAGATGGACAAAAGACGACATCGGATAACAATGATCTGCAAAGCACCGTGCTGGGCGGTACAGAGTGCGGCTCCGAGTACCGCAATAGCCAAAGAATAGGAACAAAAGATGTTGGAAAATACGAGTGGTCGATCAAGACGTGCATTAGCGCTGTGGCTGCAGAGTGGAGGGGGGAAAGGCGCATTTCCGGTAAAATGGAAACCGCGAGATTGGAATGATAGCGAAACAAGAGGGAGGAAAATCTCGTGCCCCATCTACTCATGAGTCTCTCTCTCTCTCTATCTCTGCGTATACATGTTTTATATATTATGTATATATATATACATATATATGTATACATACATATATATTGGCAAAAATATTGTTCGCAAGTAGGCCGAGTCTATCTCTTTCTCTCTGGTCTCAATGGAGCTTTCGATAAAGAAACCAACGGGGAGCCAAGGAATTTTAGTACAAGGGTGGATGAGATACGTAAGTGAAAAGGATGCGAATGGGAAGACGAAACGGTAGTGCGCGAGTGTGCTTACAGAACGAAGGGGTGCATTTGGGGGGGGTTAAAGGGGTAACAGTGCAGTGTTCCACAACTCGACCGTGCTCCCCACTGTATAAAACAATGGATACCACTAGCATAGCCGCCGTTACTCAACGCTAAAGCTTGAAACGAGGATCCGTAGCAGCCATGCTATTAAACGCTTAAATGCCTTCCCTAACCCCCCCTCCAACCCCCTATTCCACCTTGATTGTGCGGACGATCCGCGGCGAGGGGCCAGTGGCTTAACCCGCATCGTGGAAGGCACAAACATGTATATAGCGCGTCTGCCTTGTATCGTTGGAGCATTTTCGCTCTACTGGCTAAGCCATATCAACCCTCCGCCTCAACCGCTCTCCTCCCCGCCACTCGGTAAATCGCAATCTCTCTCTTGCTTTTCCAGGATACACGCCTCGTTGCACACATCCGACGCGACGTCTGCATACCATGATAGCTAACTTGAATTTTCGATTAAAAAAAAATTGAGGTAACATTTTGGATAAAAAAAGAGTGGATCGCTGATATCTGCGTTTGGAGAAATTTATGCGAAACTTGCTGTTATCCACGTAAGTCTCTATGTATGAATGTTTAGGTAAATCTTTATGTGAGTTTCCATTCAAGTCTTCGTGTGAATCTCCGTGCAAGTGTCCATGTAACTATTCATCATGTCAGAATCCACGTCAGTCGCTGTTGGTTTCTGTGAGTAACTATTGGCTCCGTTAGTTTCCGTAACTATCTCCCTGAGTACTTAAGGTGTATTTGCGTTTAATTGCGCTGTAAAGGTTGAACCGTGCGAATCAGAATCGACCGAGTCGCAGCCCGGTCCAGTTCCATTGACTGGTACGTTGCGCCCTGCGGTGAAACTTGATCGCTCGTTGGTGTAGAACGAAGGATCCTTGATTGCAAATGTGCACTTCGGTGATTGGATCGTGAATGATGCACAAGGGATTCGAACGATAAAAGCACAGTCGGAGCGCGTGGTCTCGACGCGACAAGACCTCAATAACAAAAAAAGTTTTTATTTTTGAAATAATGTTTTTTTAAGTTCACATTTTTTTTTAGCATTAACAAGAACAAGTTCGTGCATTTTTTTGGGGACAAAAAAAAAGTTGGTCAAAAGCGCAAACCTTTTGTACCGTGCGGCATCGTTTCGGTGTTGTGACGTGCCCGATGTGCGGAAATTCGACAAGCCGAAATTGTGGAGTTTCGCTCCGATTGACGTAGTACACGATTGACCGTGCGAGGATACAATGGCAAATGCCCCGGTGAGCCGCGCACTCCGAGAAGAGAGAAATATTTCGGATTGAACAGGTGAGCACCGGGATTATTCGTGCGGTCCGTCGATTATCCGGCTGGCAGCCTGCGATCCTCCGCCGTATGAAGCGCTACCGGTGTGATATTGTAAGCACGCACTGTGCAAGCTTCAGCAGTAATGCACAAGTCGGGAGAACGAACTGCTCGGGCGTGGAATTGGTCGACGAGTCACTCGCGTCCGAAGTATGAGTTGCGGCTGAAGCGTGTTCCGCAGAGTCCGACGCATCATGCTGATGCACCGCGGAGCGCTACCCCGGTTCCCTATTGCCGGAATACACGCGTCGTTGAGTGTGACTGCCAGGATTGCATCGCTATCGCCGGAACATAATCATTTCTCGTCCACGAGTACCACCGAACGGAATCAACCTGAACGCATGCGATGCCAAAATCAAACGGATCATACTCATTGGATCCGGATCATGAAAACCAGCTGGGGAGCGGTATTCGAGTCCCTCGTTTGTAAAACGCATACGTTTCGGCCCTGCATGCCTGCAGCCATACGGATGAAAACTGCGACAGAACTCACACATTTTGCAAACGAGTGACTCGACGATAACCCTCCAGAAATTTTGGATTCTCGAATCTGCAGCTTGATCTCATCGTTTGAGACTGCAGATTCAATGCAGACTTCAGTTATCTGTGACCGTCAAGAGACTTACTCGTCGAGAGACGATTATCAAGGGTGCCGGTGATGGTCAGTTGATTCGCTGCTACTCCACCCATTTGGCGAAATTGTACTTTTTACAATTGATGTACCTTTTGCTACTACTATGCTGATTACCAATTATTATAACATTTATTGATTATTATATAATTTACGGATTTTTTGTACCATTCAAGAATTTACTCACCGATTATCATACAATTTATCGATTATAGAACTTTTTACCTATTGTACCTTTTACCGATTATTATACTGCTTACCGGTATATTATAACACCATTTATTGATTACTGTATCATTTGAATTATCCTACTGTTAAGTACTTGCGAAACTATTGAAAACGAGATTTCGTGGATGTTTCTGTTTCCTCGAAGTTTTTTACGAAGAATTCTTGCTACTTTTATTGAAATTTAATATGACATATATCATGCTCGAACGATTTATCCTACTTATTTTCTTGGCTCGTCTATCCTGTTGCCGTGTAAACCGGCTGTGGTTGAAAAATTAGAGCTGTACCCGTCGAGAGTCTACGTTCGTTACCTCGACGTAATTGGGTTCGTTACGTCGATAATCCCTCCTTGGCGAGGTTAATCCACGATACCCAGGATAGAGAACGCTTCGGTAAAAGAGCTTCGGGCTACGAACGGGAACGAAGCTTCGGGCGATTGTCGGATACGAGAACTACCCTCCCATCGCTGTAGTTCTCCCTCCGTCCCATAAACTCAGATATAAGATCGGATATCCCGGGTAGATAGAACTCAACGGCAGGAACAGCAACGATGTTGTACATCACCGCGCTATCGTGGAATGTCACGAGCAGCGACAAGAGACGAGTTAGTGTGAGAACTGGCAAAACATTCGCGGTTGTCGATGCGAGCCTGTCGAGCCGGATGTTCATGGGAAACTTCGGTTTCTGCGCGAGACGCACCATACAACTTGACTCCATCGACTTCGACCTATGACACGTAACTGACGATAAACTGAGATTGTCGATACTGTGAAACGCACGATAAATCAAGACAACTATCTTTTTTTTTTTGCAATTAATTCTGACGATATTTTACATCAGTGGTTTACAGTCGTGATGACAAATTTAATTTAATTCGCCAATTTTATTAATTCTTTTGTCGGCGTAGAGTGGATTTTTTTGTTATAAAAAAAAATACTACCGTGACCTACGGTGATTTTTCTTTGACAATCGATACTTTTTACGATGTGCTTTTCTCAGTCTGGGTATGATTATAGATTACAAAGACAACTGCCGTTTCGCCCTTTTTTCATATCTATGGTAGGGATCGAAATTTTTCATCGAAAAAGATTTTTCATCGAAAATTATGGTGAAAATTCTTGTAAAATCCAGAAATTTCTGTCACAAGTGGCGACCCAGTTACGTACCATGGGCTATGATAATTTTTTCAGACGATCGATACTTTTTTTTTCCATATTCTTCTTTTTATAAATTCCGAAACCGAACGCCGATACATTGTTATTTTCTTGTATCTATGGTAGTGATTATTCGCTAGAACTTTTCGTAAATATTTTAAGCTTTCGACAAAGCCGTGAAAATTATTGCCTCATAATGACGCGCAGATTCGATCGGTCAATTCTATCAGCTGATGCTGGTATGAAATCAAATCGTCCTGTTAACGTCGTGATTTTCACAGCCGCATTGGAAAATGCCAATTATAACAAAAATTCATGAAAAATCTAGGACTCAACTCCGCAGGTGGCGCCTCAGTCACTAACCGTTAGCTATGATAATTTTTATTGAATTATCGGTGGTTTTTGCCATATTTTTCCCGCACTGTGGGTATGTTTTATCGATTTCAAAGCCAGGTGCCCTTTAGCTGTTATTTTCTCGTTTCTATGGACGGGGGTTTACTTCGCTGGGACTTTGCACCACCTGTCCGTGCTACTTTGTACCAGGTGAGCTAACGTACGCAGCGGGCGATAAAGTGGCGGAATAGAAAGAAAAAAAAATGAGTGTAGGACAAACAACAACCACCCGTCGAGAAACACAAAAAGGGCTGTTTCCTATCGATTATTCCCAACGTGCTGTACTGCGAAAGAACGACTTGACCCTCTCTCATCCTGTTTCTCCTTTTCTTGCTCTTTCTCTCTCTCTCTCTCTCTCTCTTTCTTTCTTTCTGGAGTTGGGACAAGAAGTTCGCGGGAAAGACTCGAATCCGGGAGCGAAGAAGAGTTTCCGGCAAAGAAGGACTTCTCGCTGCGAAGGAGCGACTGGAGAACCTTTTGAAATTTCTTCGAGGCAACGTGGAAGAATTCCCGCGAAACCGTTGGCCTCCAACTGAGAAAGATTATTATACGCAGTCAAGTGGCAATATAGAAGAACGATTAAAAAGTGCGCACATAAAAAGCTTGAAAACGGCAATAAACGATATACTTTGCATGGTAATTCAGACGCGAAAGAGAGGAGACGAAAAACTCACTTGCCCATATAAAATCAAGTAATATCCATGGCTTACTATTAGAAACTTTCCTACTTCGAGTTTGCGAAAACTTTTCACTCCTTCAAAATAATTGTTTCCTTGTTGCGGTCACAGTTTTGATCGTTTTTTTTTTTTTTTTTTTTTTTTTTTTTTTTTTTTTTTTCGTTTTTTTTTTCGAATTTCCTGGTGAAAGGAGTTTTGTTTCGAAGAGAAAAATACGTCGAGAATAAAACGCGAAAAACGCAAAACGCTGTAACTCGAGAATAAAACTCAAGAATCGAACATAAATTTTCTAACGGAACATTAGATGATATTCAACGTTGTTTTCCAAATTCCATTAACAAAATTGCGGTTTCTTTGTACACGATTATTAATTTCTGCAAACATTTTCGCCTGTTTTGTTGCTCTAATAATTTTTTTATTCAATTTGAGAAGAACCGATCGGAAAGTTTTCACTTTATGTAATTGAATTTTTTTTTTTTTATGATATGAAAAAATAATTCCTAACATTCAACGTCAGTTTTCGTATAAAATATTTATCCATAAATAAATGAAGCTGCAGGTGATAAAATTCCTGCCCAGCAAATATTGATTGGCCGGTCGCTCGTCAAATCGATTGTTTTTGCTACGAGTCACGAAGACGACACTACATGGTTCTAAATAAATTACCGCGCGTTAGTTGGAATTTTTGTTCCCTATTCTCGCCGACAGACCGATATGGAATATTATCATAATTAAAGAACCGAAGTAAAAGTTTTACCGGCTCAGGGGGAAAAACAATGGAAGCAGAGGTAAAATATAATAAAATGAAAATAGTGAAAAAATTACCGAGTGAAATCCCAATATAAATTACTATATGCTGTAGCGAAGCTCGAAAAGATGTACTTTTTGCTCTAGTAGTATAATATACTTTTCTGAGTGCGATACCAGTCGGTAATATTTTAATCATTTTCGTTTTATCATATTTTATCTCTAATTTCATTGTTTTTTCCCTCGAAGGCTCTAAAATTATTTCCCCTTTCCTTCAATTATGATAATACTCCACATCGGTAGGTCCGCGGGAAGTGGGAATAAAAATTCCAAAAAGCGGTCGTTAATTTATTAATAATTGCGTGGATGTCGACTTCGTGCCTTGCGTTCCGTTTCTCTTCCGTTTGTTCGCTTTGTTCTTTGAAAAATAATTATTGTATTTCTTTGCGCCTGTGTATCATCGCATCCGTAGTCCGGCCAGAGCTCGGCCGTCCCTCGGCGAATGACCATAATCGGACGCGAACAGAGAAAGAGGTAGGTGAGTGCCTGTCCGACGAGCGGCCGAACGCACACATGGCTAATTGCTTCGCCACTTCACGCGTGTGCATCGCACCGGATGGTTGAGGAGAACCTCGCGCACGCGCAAGCGCGCATGTAAAGCCGGGCTCTCGAACGCATCCGATGCTGCACTCGCGCGAGCTATACGGATCGGATATTTCCATACCGACAGACCGGAACACCGGTAGAAAGTTCATTGCCTCTCCCCATCCAGCTCGTCAACGCGCATTACTTCCGCCTGGAGAGACTCCCGAATATTTCGTTTCGCTGATATTGCTATTTAATTGATTAGAAATGGAAAAAAAACATGTAGAAAAAAGATGAATGGAGAAATTTATTTGTCGTTAACTTGCAACTCTTTTTGTTTTCCCGCTGCGCTCGGTATTTTTTTTTTTTTCGAGCTCTATTTTCACGTGAAATAGATTTTGTTTTCATTGAACAAGTCCTCGGCTCTTTTAAAGACGAAATTATTAAATGCCGCGAATGAGACACTTTATATAATTTTTGAACGCTTAATTCATTTTTGAAAATATTTTATTTCATATTTTGAATATTTTATTCGCTATTTTTTTAATTTTATTTATTATTTCGAATATTTTATTTTATCTTTCAAAGATTGAATTTAATATTGCGGTAGATTCAAAAAAATTAAACACACGCTTGTTGTCGAATGTGTTCATTTTTTTATTATTTCAAATTTAGATCACCACGATCGAAATTATTGACAAAGAATCGAAAAAATACGACTGACGTCATGCATCTCTGAACTTGAAGGGAGAATGGAAAGTGGGCGGGATATTTCGTTCGGTGGTTCGTATCGCGTAGGTAGTACCATGAACAGACGCAATGTGCGGTATTGCCGATGGGGTGTTCCGGGTTGCGGAAAGTCCTCGGCCGTAACGCCGCTCATTTTTGCAAGCCGCATTCATTTGATAATGCACAATTGCTACGCAGCTGTCGGAAACGCGTGTGTCCTATGCAGTAGAATTTGTCCACGGCCCGGCAATGTCGAACAAAGTGGTCAGAACAGATGTTTCGCTCGCTCGCTTTCGATCACTTTTCACTCAAACTGGCAAAGGTAAATTTATAATGCTACGCATTTTTTTTGCATTAAAAAAAAATCAACTGAATTCCATCACTTCAATGTCTGACTAACGTCGGATTAAAGTGACCCGAATTTCTTTCAATATTAGAAAAATATTGCACATATGATTTTAAAAAAATAATAATTTTAGGTCAATTGATCTCAATAACACGTTCGGTTTCTCACGGTCTCGTTAATCTTTCGCCCTATCGCATTTCTGACAAATTCGAGAGCTATATACATATATATATATATATATATATATATACACACACGATGTACAGGTAAGGTACAGTTAACGTATAGTCGAAGTCTATAACTGTAGCGGAAAGTACTTGATCTACGGGTGAGTAACACCGAGAGGAAGGCGAACCGTTCGAATTCTACCGAACTCCCTTAACTGAAATTGCACTTCCACGGAAGGAGCGAGAGAATGAGGCAAGGGAGAACGAGGAAGAACGAGCCTTTATTCGGCCGACCGCAGAGTCCAGCCAGAAAGCAATCTGTCTTTGCAGACGGGACTGCACGACGAAACCCCCGCCCCGCGCCCTTTCACGAATTTCTCATTGCTACAGACGAAATAAGAGGAGCCGAGGAGGAGCGAGTAAGGAGAGGTAATCCGTTCGAGGAAACTCCCGAGACGGAAAGCGACAAATGGTCCATGGAGAAAAAATAACGTCCCTAGGATGCGCGCGCATCCTGGGGATAGTTTTTATAAATCAGAGTTTAGGGTATTAGATACCTGAAACCGTGGCCTTCATTTTAATCAAAAGAATTTCTCCGCCATTTATTAATTACATCGATAAGAAAAAAAATTTTACTTAGGCAAAAAAATTAAGAATATAACTCGCTAACTCCATCGAACTCGCCGATTATTGGGTCGCCTATTTTGTAACGCCTGGACAAATTGCCAGCCGATATATCGTCGGTCGTTAAAATACAACAGAAACCAATTGAACCTTGCATAAAATAAGCTCTGTAAATACCAGCAGACTCAAATCTTATTAATTGTCAAATTCATAATAAATCAAATCAGCGTAGGATTGTTCCACGATCGGTGCGTGTCCAAACGTTTGTCCGAAGCGGTCCTACGACCGCGGATGAGAAGGTAAAACCTTCACCTAAACCGATCGCGTTGAACGTTCCGGACAGCTCCGGATAAAGTCGATACATCGAACAGAGCGCCGTTTACTCCGACCAAAAAATGTTCTCTCGAGCGATATTCTCACCGATGCCTCCGGAGCGAATGCGAAAGTTTCGAAATGTTAAACGATGGTTCGAAACTGCTGGGTCGATAGAGGTGTGTGCGGTTGATCGGCGATGTTCCACGACGCGCAATCGGCACACCGAAAAACCCGTATAAAATTTTGATAACAGTTGTTATATTAAACTTTCCTCGGGGCATTCGGTGGAAACTGAGTTTGGAAATCAGTGTTCGGAAACCGCATACCTCTCGTCAAAGAGCTCCCGTTTCGATCCATGGATTTTTCCCTCCGCCCCTTACGCTCTTTGGGGATCGGCGTCATTCACCTAGCGCGGACGATTTAAATACGAAATTAAATTAAGCATTTTTGTACCGCTTCGCGCACGGAAATGATAACGTTTATGCTTGTTATTTTATTACATATCATAACGGCTGTTTCCACGGATTCCCGGATCCTCCGATGACGATCTGAATTTTCTATTATTATTCGCATTGCCCGTTACAAATATTTGCAAGTTAATCCATAATGGGCAAATCGGTCGGGGAATATTTGTACGGACGTGGGACAATGTTTTAATGACGTAAAATCATTTGAAACGTGCAAACGAGAACGCTGCGATATTCAGCGATGGGAAAATTTGTGAGTTTTTTTTTTTCTTGCATTAATGCCGCAATTTTATTACAGCACGCTCTCTTGTATTTTATTCCGTTAATGAAAATGATATTTTACCATGTAACGTGTACGGTTCGCATGTTCGTGCAGAAGCGAATACTCTCTATAGGAGATTTAATGAGGCGAGTACTTTTCGACAGAGGGAGGGAGGAGAATATAATGCAGTGGTATATTCGAAAAGCTATTGCGTTTCCGGTCTCGCGGTCCCTGATTTAATCCGAATATCCGCAACCACGCACGTCTGACCAAAGAGATTGAATGTCGGACGGTGATTTTTTTTTTTTTCCTCGACGTCGCTAATTGAATACTTATCGTGCAAAATCAGTCCACACTATGCAAATCAAATTGGATAACTTTGATTCAATTTCGATTCTGTCTCAAACGATTCGCATATTCTTTTCATAAGAATTTAAAAAAAAATTATTACGGAACACATAAAGTTATAATTGTAGAAAATACACGCGAATAAATCAAGAAAACTGTTCAATTATCTACGAAAATTTAAAGCGGTCGATCCAGTGCATCGAAAATTGGTCCAGCCAATAAGATTTCCAACCGTAAGGTCGCCTACAATATTTTTCCTTTAAAATTTTACAAATTCTTTTTTTTTTTGATAATTCGTTGGCGATAAAAATTGCAAAATTGCAGGGAAAAAATGTTGAACGAGGGATGCTTGTTAAGTGTTCTAAACCCTCCTTTTGGTGTGTAAATACAATGATGAAAATTCGTACCGACGATAAAATCATTTATGCACGGTGCAAATTTCACATTACACTTGGAATAAACGAGTTCCGGTCTGATCCAATTTTATTCCCGACGGCTCGATCGTTGTACTATTCTCTCACCTCCCCCCCCCCCCTCACCCCCTCACCCCTCACCGCACAGGCAACCGCCCTCAGCGTCGCTGTTGCTCCCACGAATAAACTGTGCCACTCTACGCCGACCAGATATTTGTGCGAAATTCGACGGCGGTCGATGGAAATTGTGAAATGCAACAAAGTCGTACAATATCTGCATTATTAATTTTGAATATTCATGCAACGAAGAATTTATTTGCATAGACGGTGGCCGCTCAATCGTAAATGATATTGGAAATTCATGCATCGATACACCCAAAATTATAAATCAAGTAGGAATCTAGCCATTTGCCATTGGCAATTCCATTGCTTCGAGAATTAGTTTTATTCTCCTTCTTCATCGAATTTGATGCATGGACGACAGTGGCGCACAGTTCGGTCGCTGTTTGCAGCCAACGGAGCTGTACCAAAAAAATTTAATTAATACCGGAAATTTAATTGTTTTTTTGTCGATAATTATACTTCAAACTTGTTTCGAAGGCTTTGAACATCGCAGCCGTTAAGGAGAAATACTTTGCATTTTTAAGAGGTCAAGTTTTTTATTGTTATTATTTTTCGATAATGCATAAATTCACGATTTAGCTCGGGTTACGAATTTTTAAAATCATTCATTCGAGAATTCGTTTCTTCTATCGACAATTATATTTAAAATTTGTTCGAGGAAACAGTCACATTGTGCCCGTTTTCTCCACCGAATTAGCTGTTGAACAGTAAAAAACTGTACCAGTTAACGGATACATTTAATATCTTTTTTTTTTGTAAACAGTAAAAAAAAACTGTATCAGTTAACAGCAAGGTTTGATATCTTTTTTTTTTGTTTTTTGTATAAAACACGAATTCACGATTTAGCCGCAGTTATAAATTATTCGAGCGCTGTTCGTATGTGCGGGAGCAACGTTCTTGTGGCACGTTTTCAGGAATGCTTTAGTCCCAAAGCCACAGGTACGGAACAGCAGAAAGCTCGGGCAGCGAGGAGGAAAACGGGGTGGCGGACAACGAGAGAGAATTCGTAGTTACTGGCTGCACACATGCTAGCGTCGCTTTTCGCAAGGCTTTGCCCAAAGATAAAAGCTTTGGCAGGCAACGATTCCCGGCGTTGTAACGAGAAATTCGCATACAAAGTGAAAGAGAGCGCACTGAAGAGCGTTTCAATATGCATTCACGAAATTCCTGCCCTCTTCCCCCTCGCCGTTTCTCGCTCCACGTTGCCATGAGATAGTTTTAAATATTTATCTCACTCCGGATTGTCACTCATTCTATTTTTTTTTTTTTTTTTTTCACTTCCTGGTTTCTTTCGTTGGAGATTTTTTTAACCCCTCATGTACGGCGATCTTTTTGTCGTGGGCAACGAGCATCAACTTTTTAAGGCGCAGAAACGGCACGGATGTCGGAAATAAATTTTATTCTACTTCGAGGGATTTTTGTGAATTTTTACAGATTTTCTTTAGCACTTATTATTATTATTCGAATGGTCAGAGTCGCTAGAATTTCCCTCTGACTTTCGTTAGACGCTGCCATGAGATACCCATTGAATGCCCGTCGTTTCAACCTTACAGCGACAACTTCCTTCAAGAATTTGTGTTCCAAGTCAGTCTTAAGATCCTCTAAGCAGATATTTTACTGGGTTGCCACTAGCTCCAAGGATCGTTTGTTTGCTCTCTCGACTGAACTCTGGTCTAGTGGTAGCTTCTGTGTATGTGGTCTTCTTTATTTTACCCTATTCGTACGGATGGGTGTTACATTGAGGACAGGAATGCTTTTTCCCCATTATATGTAAATAACAAATTTAATAATAGATCAGATCCATGATAATATATAAGCGAACCAACGAAATAATTTTATCCAAAAAACTATCGAATCGTGAAAGGTCAAAGGGTCAGGTGGACCTAAACTGCAAAAATACGAAAATAAGAGAATTTTCGAGTCTCCATCTTAAGTTGATTTTTTAAATCGAGGTCGAAAGTAGTTTGGTTCGAGAAAAAAAAGTTTTTCCCATTATAACAAACTCAATAATAAATTAGTTCTATAATAATATCTCGGCGAACCTGCGAAATAATTTTCATCAAAAAAACTATTGAAACATCAAAAGTCAAAGGTTACATGAACGTAAATTGCAAAATTAAGAAAATAACAAGATTTTGGAGTCTCCATCTAAAGTGGATTTTCGTAATTGTGATGGAAAGTCGTTAGTTCGGTCGACTTTGGCCGTGCGAGAGCTATGGGGTTTACTAAATTCGTGATAGTTCCGGGGCTCCACCGAGGGAGAGAACTCGACTCGTTGCACGTGTCGGTGGTAAGCGAGCGCGGTCGATCGAACAACCGTAGATCGGTTCGGTGCGGCCGGGACGAGAAAACGAAATGGAAACGTTACAACGTTCCGGGTTACAACCCGGAGCTCTCGGTCATCATGATTTACCAAAAGAAAGTACATTCGCCTCGCCGTAGGGAATTTCGGACGAATCGAGAATTCACGGGGAGCTTCGACCGACGTGATCCTATCCCCGATGGGCGAACCTCGATTTAGTTCACTTCCCATCGCTCGCAACTCCGTACACCCTTTTCCCTCTCGCTGGGCATGGGGAGAATAAAATCTATGAAAGTCCGGGGGCGAAGTCGAGGAACACAACCGAAGATAAAGAGAAACATCCGAAGAATCGGAAAAAAACTAACCTCAGGCAACTAAAGTACACAAGCAAAAAAGCGAAATGTATTTTAAAAAATTGCGTTTACGCCAACGTCGTACCGTTGTGAAAATTTATTTATATATTTATTGTATCAGTAAGGACGCATTTTATTAATTACCTCGCAATGAGAATTTAGTGAACGATGTGAGAGAAAGGTCACTTAGAAATTTTACCAAAATTCACGGCAGGCCGTGAGGCAAAAAAAATTGCTTTGTGACAGATCCGTCGCTTATAAATTGTCCATAATTCGGACTGGTAGAATAGAATATACTGTATGAAAAATATGATACTTTTACATAAGTTATGCAACGAACAAAATACATTCGCAATATATTAGTTGTTCTTTTGTTTTTTTTTTTTTTTTTGCGAAACTTTTGTGAGGGTGCATCTTTGTGGGTCAAGTTTTTGTAGACGAATGTTGAAAGAACTCGAAGGAAGTATTTTTTACATACAGCTATTTTTTTTTACCAATTTAAATACGTACAAAAAATTTTTTTGAGGTAGATATGATCTACGCTACGTATATTTTATTCCTATGAGAGCGAATCGCGAAGCATGAGGAGGTCAAGAAGAAAAAAAATGTTAACCGCCGAATGTGTACGGCAAACTCCCAACGGTTTTTACCGCTGCGACCAAGCTCTGCGTGGTAGCAGCAGGATATTCCTTGAATATTCCATCCGCTAACAACGAATCGGAGAAACTGTGCGTTTTCAACCCCAAAAATTCGAGCAATAACATTTGCATTTATGTAGCAGGGATGCTCAACAAACTGAACAAAAAATCATGAATAAACGGGAAAAAAACTCAAAAACTTTGGTACTGGAGAAAAAATGTTAAAACAAAAAAAAGGAATTAATATTAAGCAGCGAACAGTGAGATTATTTTCAACGACCAGCAGCGAAAATTCGCAAAATAGTCCCGCTATTTCCGCAGAAAATCCTGATTTTTTTAACACATATAATCTCAAGAGAGAAAAAAAAAGATCTAGAAAAATTCTCTCGCCAATTCCAAGTGGTTTTCTTCAATTGGCCCCGATTCCAGTTACTCGGAATAATAACGCTCCCAGCGGTCTAAAATCGAACCGGTGTAATCCGATAAGCATCGAAGAATCGTATAATGTCGATATTCCTCTAAAAGAATCTTTCGCGATTCAACTTTTATTATCGTATTACTCGAAATATCTCAGTACGTTTTTTTTCCTCTTTTTCATTTCTTTTTTTTGCCAATTTTATTCCGTTCAGAAGAAGTTGAAATTGATCATGAAGTTTCTATAATACACACATGTATAAAGATAGACGATGAACCGGCTATATCGTTCATTATAGAAAATAGAACGCACCGTCTGCAGCCAATTATCGAGCTCAACCTGACGATAATGCGATTGGTGAGTAAAAAAAAAATTATTTTTCCAACGCCGCGAATAAACATTTATTTATTTTAATTGACCATATATTAATTCCCAAAACGAACTTACTAAGGTGACTCATCCAAACAACGCCCTCTACAATTCTTCAAATCGCCTACTGTACGAAACCTTCAAAATAATTCAAAGTTTTTATAGATTAAAAATAGGAAATTTTCCGTGGTAAAAAAATGTATAAAAATTATATCTCGGGTAAAAAATTTGAAAAAAAATCAACAAAAAATTCGGTACGCGTTTTTCGGTTTGTTAACGAGTGTTTCGATATCACTGCCCAGTGCAGCATTACAGTGTGTAAATGCGAAGCGTATAGGGGAGAGATCGAAACGCGCGCGCTGCACTTACATTAATTTCGTTCGGGTATGCGGGAAGCGAATCGATACACGGGAGAGGAGAAGGATCGGTAATGCAATCATGGGGGACAGAAGCTACGCGCCGAATGGGGGACGTGTAACGCTCGTAAAGTGACGCCGAGGGAAAAAGGGGACCCGACTGGGAATACCGAATGGGTATTCGGTGGCGATTTCACCGTAGTCGTAAACGTCGAAAGAATATTTCATGCGTATCGGACAAATCTTATTTCGCGAAGCGATCGAACACTTTCCTTCTGTCTGCGTTATGACATTTTTACGTTGCCCGAGTCGTAACGCATCAAATTTAAGTTATTGTTAATATTAAAAAAAAAAAATAAAGGAAAATTTTATTTTATATGACTATTTTTCAGGTCTTCGGTACTGGATTTAATAAAAATATATATATAATTTTTTTTTTTATTATGCAGGACGTTTTTTCTCGAAATCACTGGACTGAAGCGTTTCACTGCGATTCGCCGACTCGACGACCTTACGCGAGAAGCGACATTGAAACGGTAAAAGAAAAATGACTCGACGGATTTTGGAACACTGAAACTGGATAAGTCTGATTGATGTTTGTGACGATAGATTTGTACGCGTAAGTGCGAACCCGATAAACTGTAATTACAGAAATCCGCTTGAAATTCCGCGGCAGATCGGAAACAACCACCTAAAACATCTCCACTCCACCGCGCATACGTAAATCATGCCGTAACAAAATTGTCATTTTTCAACGCTGAATAAAAAGTCGCGAATTGTTGTTTATGTGTAACGTACCGTTTTTCAAATTAAAAAAAAATATATATATATATATATGCACGATATTCATGAATGGCAATTTATATACATGTGTACATAGTTTATATTCATATATACATATGTATAATTTTCAGGTGTGCCAGTCTATTTAAGACGCAATTTCTAATAACGCTGTAAGTAATTACCCTCAAAAGTGAATGTGTGAATGAATAAATAAGTAAATAGTAAATAAAGAAAAGTATATTTATAACGTATATTTTATACGTAGAGAGCAAAATGTCGTTCCGCCGACGGACTTTTGAACGACGTCGATCGGGATCGAAGAGGCCGCGGGTGCATTCGTTGAGTATCGGAAAGTATGAAAAGATAAGGGAGGTGCGTTAGAGCGATTGGATTCCACGCCAGACACTTCAGCCTTTCCAGGCGTTCTGACTGTCCCACGATTCTGCCATTTTATCGTTCCGATCCTCGTAAAAGTGTTCAAATCGACATTTATCGCCCGTTCTGATATCGTCCCGCGAGAAAAACCATCAAACAAAACAACAGTAAAAATAAACAAACAAACGAAAAACATCCCGAACGAGAAATACATCGTTTGATTTATCTTCCATCGCACACGGTCCCTCTCCAGCGTCCTGTGCTTTGCTAAACGTCACGCTGAAACGCAAGTTATCGCTCGTACAATTATTTATCGCTTTCGTAAAAAGTATGACCAAAAAAAAAAAAAAAAAAAACCCCACACGCAGTTTTCGCTTGTCCTCGATTACTTTTTTTTTTTTGGGCCTTTTTTGCACATATTCGTGTTAAAGTTATAGATGTGTTCTGTAGTGACTATTTTTTTTATCACCCGTTGCCGATCCCCTTCTCTCTGGACTCTTGCCCTCCGCGATTGTCGATGTTAAATCACAATGGGCGAATGTCACGTTGCCGATACACCAGTATTTTCCGAACGAGTCGCGCAATCCAGTAGCCAGAGTATTTCCACCCCAGTCAGTCGGATCAATGCTCTGAACGTTAGTTCTACCGCGTTCTATTTCTTTTGTTTGTTTGTTTGTTTTTTTTTTTTTTTTTTTCCGAGTGTTTTTACCCACGCGTCTGCGCCACTGCGAAAAATAATCATAATGACTCGACAGAGTTTTCTCTCGGAGTTGGTTCAACCGATTTTACGAACAGAGTCATTGTTCAATTGACGAGTACGTAAGCCTCAAACCAACCGACTTAATCGATACTTGTTCGTATCGATTCGACGAGGTAGAATGCATTGTGACGATAATTTTAAATAACCGCGTCAACGAGGTTTTCGCTTAACCAATCGAACGTTGCGCAAAGTCTCTTCCGATTTGCATACATGAGTTTTTGACGCACCCACCGTGAATCTATATTTTTTTATACGAGGAGTTATTTTTATAGCATTTAGTATAACGTTTTTACCGACTTCTAAAGGTGTCGGAATAGACCAGCGAAATGTTTAAATCTTTGAAAGAAATCACATTGATTGTATGATACAAAATATGATTTTTGAGCACACACGATAATGAGTCTCAATATTTATTACTTTTTTAGTTGTATTATGTCGCAATTAACTTTCTTCGGTTTCAATCCCTAACAACTTTCCATAACAATGAAATGTCAATGAATTTATTTATTTTTTTTCTAAAGATTAATAAAATATATTGCAAGAAAAATTCTGTAAATTATTGAGGGATAAACTCAAAAATGGTGATAGGAACAATTCAGAGAAGATGAAAAAAATTGATCGTTAACCGTGAGTCGGGTCGGTGGAAACATAATGTGAAAAATGAACACGATTACCATTTGATTTTCCAATATAAATCCCAAAGAAAGTCTTTCAATTAATATAAATCGGTTGAGTCTCTGCATCGCGCTTCTCAAAATCTATCTGTCCGAAAGATCGACACGTGCCGAAAAAACAATCTCCGAAAACTGCTTCATTCGAATTCTCTCGTTATTTCTTCCCGATTAAAAAAAGGAATTTATATATTTTTTTTTCAATTTAACGACGCGCTCTCCGAACTAGAAACTATCGGCTTCAACGTTCCAATTATTTTCACAAAAACTGTCGTCTCTACCAATTAACAGCTGCTGCAAACCGTCGTTGCTTTTCACAGTCCGAGCATTGCTACCTCCACCTAAACTCACACCCATAAGTAATCGGACAAATCAGAAGGCGGGGCCGTTCGCTGCGGAGGATTCGGCAAGCTTCGAGATTGAAGTCCGGTATCGTTTCGTCTTTCAACTACGTCCAGGGCGAAGACGCCGAACGTGCCCGATATTAACGCCTAGCACCGAAACTTCTCGCCTCTGTATCCTAGAATGGTAGGCTTGCATCTCCCCCCCCCCCCCCCCCCCGGCTCCACGCCGTCGGACCAAACACACAGTTATTTTTTTTTTTCCCCCCACGGAGGAAATAAAGTTGCGGATCGAGCTAGCGGCGATGTCCGAACTCCGACGAGTCCGATCGATGGGATGAACGGAACGGCGACGGGAGAGCAGCATCGTTGGTTTCTGTCTTCTACCACTTTCCCATCGCTGGCCCTGCCCGACGGACCGCACGAAACGTTTTCCGCGGTGACGCGGACAGTTAATTCGACCGCTGGTCCAACCCCGAGTGCACTTCGATGTCGAGCAGATTATCAACTTGAAACCGACCGCAACTTCATCACCATCTACGTAATAGCCAATGTACACGCCGGGAGCGACTGGCATTGTGTATTGTAGAGAAGATGTATATCTACATGCGATTGTACACGGGATATTCGAGGTGTCGAACGGTCAAAAACTCAACTCTCTCCGAAAAAAAAAGTTGCAATTGCAGGACGATTCGTAGTCGTTAACTGTAAGGGATTTTTGTGTTTTTTTTTTGTATTTTTTTTCGGATTTCTGTAGTGCATTTTCTTGAGATATGACAAAGTTGAACTTGAAAAACAAATCGTTATAGCTTGAAAAATATTCGTCGTATGAGAAACGTTTGAGACACAAGAGTTTCAGTTTTGAAGGAGGGTTTGAAAACTATGGTTTATGTATTTTTGTTATGTAAACGACAATGGGTACGAATGATAGTTTTGAATATTTTTATCGGATAACACGTCACGTTTGATTCTACTTAAAAAATTCTCGAATGTACTCTCAAGTGTGTAGAGTGATCTAATTTTTTTTTTTGTTGCGTGATACACCCGTTTTTTAGATGCGCTTCATTCAACATCGACTTTTCATACAGTAGAGAAATCATCTTTTTTTCTATCAAAAGTCGATCTTAATCGGAGTTATCAAACAACACTCTACACATTTCAGAGAATATTTTGGAAATTTTAACGAAAAATCGAAAATGACGTGTCAGCAAAAAAAAAATAGTCTATTTTACATAGAAATGAGCGTTTATTGCATGCCAAAAAATCAACGATTTCTCAATGACAAATTCGAGTCATATTGAGCGTTCAAGGGGTCTCCCATGTCTCTGACGTCAGAACGTTGTTAGAGTTTGAAAAAAAAAATACAAAAAATTAAAAAAAAAAAAACGGAACAAAACAAAAATAAATTGTTCTTAAAGCTTGGGCAGCTCTGGCAGTCGTATACGCGCTCGGAAAACTCGTCTAAAGTGTATTTCGCGATTTTTACTGTAGAAAAATTAAACTTTTTATAAAGATTCACAGTACAACGAATCGTTCGAAATCGCAGCGGAGCGACGTGGACTACCACGCGAGATGAACTTTCGGTCGGCGAGATGCGAGCGTCGAGTTTCTTCATGAACTTCGACATTTAAACTTCGCGGTATGAAGTCAGCCGAAGGACTCGGATAATTTATACGCTTCGCGATGAAGTTTCCCTGCTATAAATGGTTTTTTGAAGCGCCCAACGTTTTCGCGATATTGCTTCGATGAGAGTTTACACTTTTAGTCTAACTTTTATTAGTTTCCGGTGCGATAACGTCGATCATCTTTTATAAATATATGTATAACAATGTGATCGGTCGAACAAGTCCGATTCCAACTTTAACTTCATTTCAATTATCCGACTCTCGTACGATAGCGAGGAAGAATATTTCGAGTTTGTTTTACACGCCGTTGTTCAAAAATTTTTAAAGCAATCATTCGAAAATCATAATCAATATTCCGCTCCCCATCGGGCGAGTTCTTACGTCGATCCACCGTAAAATATCAGGAAAAAAAAAATCTAAATTCAATATTAAAAAAAAAAGAAAACCAAAAAAAATATTACTTAGACTTTCAGAACCGACTCGACAACGCAAGGTTGAAATCACGCCGTCACAATTATCTACAAACTCAGAGAATATTCAAAAAAAAAAAATACAACCCAAACTAAAATAATGTAAAAAAAAAAATAGAATAAAATTCATGATAAGCAGCGATATTCGGAAGATAGCGAAATAAATGAGTGGATGGAATATTGGGACAACAGTAAACCGTAAGTGTACCATGTCGTTGTTAACGATGTTTGAAGGGGCCATTTAAACACTACAGTTAATTTACTCCCCGTGGGGCACGTCCTTACGTCAATCCAATTACTACTCTCTCACCGTCGTCGACTTCCACCAGGAGCGCCGTCCACTCTACCTTCCTTCCGCACTCACGGCACTTCCCGTCCCGCGCTTCCGCATCACCTTTCGCCACCGTCCTCTAACTAGTGTAGCACATAGAATAACAACAAAACTCGGCAACTCGTGTGGGCCGCTCGTCGCGAATAAAAATAAACCCTTTGCAACAAACCCCGGACGGTTTGTAGATCGAGTGAACGAGGCAGACAAAGTGGACAGCTACCAGACATGATACTAGATTCAACGACCCAAAGCGAATCGACACGCGACGTTTATTCGATAATATGTATTTTAAAAAAAGATAACGCCGATAGAATTGTATAAATAAACCGTCGAAACGATCTCGCTCTTGTTAACTGAATAACGTTGAACCGCTGTGTGCGCAGGTGCAGCAATAGATTGCACGCATGGGGGATTTATAGGGTTCGATAGCGAATTAACAAAACCACGGCAGTGAGGTAAGAAATTGAGGGAAAAGAATTGAATCCAACTATATATAGCGAAAATTTTGAGTTGAAGGACTCTGCAATAGAAAATATTTCTCACAACAGCAAAATAACAAAACTACAGGAATAAGTTAAGAAATTGAGGGAATAGAATTGAATCCACCTAAATATAGCGAAAATTTTGAGTTAAAGGACTCTGCAATAGAAAATATTTCTCACAACAAAGGGAAAAGAATTTAATCCACCCAAATATAGCGAAAATTTTGGGGTAAAGGACTCTGCAATAGAAAATATTTCTCACAACAGCAAAATAACAAAACTACAGGAATAAGTTAAGAAACTGAGGAAAAAGAATTTAATCCACCCAAATATAGCAAAAATGTTGGGCCGAAGGATTCTGCAATAGCAAATATCTTTCCCGATAACGAAATACCAAAACCACAGCAATAATTAAATAAACTGCATTCAAAGGAGGAAATTTAATCCACCAACATATAGAAAAAATCCTAGACTGAAGAAACTAAGGGGAAAAAAACATTTCATCCTACCACATATCCCAAAAATTTTGGACTAAAGATCTCCGCAATAGCAAAATAAAAAAACTAACACGTTTTATATTTTCAAAAAACCTCAAATTGCGGGCAGCAATTTTTTTTCACCCATTACATGAATTATTCCGGCTCGCAGATTTTTCATCGAACGCATTTGCAAAAATCGACGAATTGCGAATTTAATTAATTGGTAATTAGTACAAAGTAAAAAAAAAAAAAATTATAAAGGATTATTATTTTCGATCATGTGAAAGTTGTACAGGAACGCCATCCGATAACCGCAGCGTCGGAGCTTTTTAATCCCTTGGTCGGTCGAGCGTCGAATACACACGGAATGCGAAACGATGTAACGGCCGCTACGACTGTACGTAAAGCTGAACCGTCAGCGCGAGCGTCCCCGACGACCGATGGCGGATCGTGTTCGATTATTGTTTTTACGCCGCGCGTCTAGACTGCTCTACGTCCCACGTACCGGTGTCTAATTCTATTCGATTTTATCCACGTACACCGTACGACAAACGAGCGATCGATTATTCATTCTCGTTTGTACGTTAAAAATAGTTTCGCTCAGCTTGTCCGCCTTACAACAGCGAAAACAATGAAATCTAAAAATCAACTGTTCCTTACCTCGTTCGACGTTAATCCTCGTTACGAAAAAATGCTTCCGACTGCCACGGCCACCATCATGGAATATAATCCTCTGTAGAGTTCGTTTCTCCTCTTTGTTTTTTTTTTTCCTTCTCGGCCGAAGATTTTCTTCGTAAAAATATTCACTGACACCTCAACACTGTCGACACAACATAACTAGCCAATCGGCATGCGAGTTACTCTTTCGGATGAGGCGGTAAGAGAACAAAAGAATCGTCCAATGAAACGCTCGCAAACACTTCGACGCGCGATTGGCGGATACTTCGTCTCACGTGATAACTTGAGTTTCCATTACGCGCAACGGTCCATCGCTGGATTCTTCGAGTGACGCTGATGAACGCTCGATAACGTCGCGGACATTCGTCCGATCGAACGATCGACTCTAGAGCATGGACTTACCACGTGCGATGCTTCGTGATCGCCTGTAAGAAACGATCGAACTCCCGAGAGACGCCGCTCGCCACCTCGACTCGGCCCGACAGCGCGTCCCGCGCATTCGTCTCCGGCTTTTGTTTTTTTTTTTTTCGAATCTCCTTCCGTTTTTTTGCCTCACCGTCGCTCGACCATCGCAAGCATCGCGATCGCTCACAAACACAAACACACTCACACACACGCGCTCGCGCGTCAATTATTAAAAAAAAAAAAAAAAAGCCTTGCCGCGCGCAGAGACGAAAATTGTTTTGACTAACGGTCGAAACTTTGACGGAGATTAAGGCAAAGCTCGTGGCCGGCGTTCGCGAGTGGACTGGCGCCCGAAACCACCACCCTTACGCCCAGACCCCCCACTCGACTCGGCAACCCTCCTCCTCGCTCGTCCACTACCCGCACACGCTCCAATGTCGCCCGAGCTCGCGTCTACCCGTTCTCTCCTTTGCACTTTCGGGTGTGTACTGAAGTTATATGTACGAGGGAGAGAGCTCTCACTGACGCCCCGCGCGCGCAGTGTCCGCGGCCACTGCGCGGCGCCACCCGGCGCCCTGTCGTGCCGCCGCGAGAAACCGTCGCTGACGCTCCGCGCATGCGCCCGCCCTAGATTTCGTTTCGCCTCCTGATTTTTCGTAATAAAAACGTTTGTCTTGCCGAGTGGCTTGGGCGCACATATCTCAACACCCGAGAGAAAAAGAGGGATGCACCGAGATCCGCACACCGCGCAATATGTATATAGCTTGCTTCGCTAACCTTCCTGAGACTGGGGACGCTGCTCGGAGATATTATAACGTACACACAGACCGACGAACTCCTTTCGCTCGAGCGCTCGTGAAGCTTACGAGTTTCTCTCACGATGACGGCGTATTTCGTGCCTTCAAAGAGGTCCTTTGCCGTCTCTCGAAGGCTTTCTTCACTCAGGGACGGATCGTGAATGGACACCGCAAGTTCGTGGCGTCTCGGGACTTTTAGTGTGATTCTACCAGAGGAGTCCGCCGGTGTGCGGTGATTACGTAGATGCGCGCACGTAAACGAACCACCGAATACTAGAGGGGGCGTCGTAGTCCCAACTTATTCGTCGTTCAAGCGCACGTGCACGGACGGAGGGAAGTTGGCGTGTTACGAAATACTCGCACGAATGGAATACCGCACATCTCGTGTTACTCAACCCGTTAACGAGACGCATGTGCCACTGCGATAGAGGATAGAATATGTATACTAAGGCTGCGAGTGCATTCAGTCGTAAAATACCCTGCATCGTACACGTATTCGTGGCACAATTTGCAGCGGGTAAATAGACAGTTTGCATGGGCCGTTCGATGTCAAGTCACCCGTAATATTTACCGTACTATATTCGGCGACTCGTAATGTACAGATATAAATACAGGAACACGAATACACTTACGGGACATTAAAATATAGATTATTTTTCTCGGTACATTCAGTTAGCTTTACGACCGAATATGACTGTAGCAATTTTTTTTTATTAACACGAAATTCATCAAGAGTTTTGATTAACGTAGTCGCAGGTCCGGATATAGAAGAATGTTTTTTTTTTTAGTCCACTTTCGAGTGATAGATTATTTACGGCTCGTCATGATGGATGGACGAAAGTTTATTCAAAAATGTATTACCGGATAAAATATGATAGTATGGGCCTTTCCACGTCAACTCGACCCCATTATTTTCCATGCGACATTCGTCCAAGCGCACAAATGATACGAATGCAGCGATAAATTAATTAGACATGAAATTTTAAGTTACTTGTTATTTTGCATTCTTCGAAATATTTTGAAAACATTTTTTCAAATATATTCAATCTGTCGAATAATAATTATTATTTCTGAAATATATGAAAATAATATTTTTGAATACTTTGGTCGAATCAACGACGCATGCATTTTTCAACTGTTCATTCTAGTTAGCGCTAAAGTGTCATCGTGGGCGAACACGGGTGAGTACGAATAATTTTTTTTCTTTTATAACGAATCTTCATTTAATTTAATGAATAGTCACAAGTAGAATTTTTTTAATCGAATTTTTAATCGAACCGTGTGGATTACAGAGATTTTAAATTTTCGTTTGCAGGCAACGCGAATAATTTATCGACGATATCCCTCGAGTATCCTTTCTCGCTGTTGAAATTCCTTTTGACAATAAATACAGCACGATTGACGATATACATTTTTCCTCGCTTTTTGTAAGGAAAGATTCGATTGCGGCACTTCTCATCCTCGAGAATGCTCCGAATCGTGAAGCATCGAATTAACCATTCAAAGCTTATTGGCTGAGGAACAAAAAAAAACGATATCGACGAGCAACGAAAATCAGGGTAACGAATAAAATTAAAAAACGGACGTAAAAATCGTACGTTTACGTTTGGACTGAACACACGTTCTTAAATTGCAATTAGGATTAAACTTGCTACGAGCCAGCTCGACCAGAAAAAAATCAAGGGACACGTATAGAATCTTGATACACGTTTGCATGTAGCACGAAACAATCATCGATCATACATTCCGTGTCTCTTTTTTCACCGGTCAAATTTTTTTGTAGATGAAATATAGTTGACTATTTTTTTTTCTTTTTTTTTTTTAGAGGAATTCCATTTCATGCCGTTCGTATTATTACTAAATCGTCAAGAATATCGCGTACCTCGAGTTTTTTTATTTATTAATAATCATTCGAAATATTCCAATTTTTTAAATAATTCATATTCTTGAATATGTGATTCAATTGAAACACTATTTGCACACCTTTAATCCAAACGTTTGAAATTCAATTTTTTTTTTATTAAAAAAAATTTTAATGGCCCATCGCAGGAGATAAAAATGTCCGCGATTCAAAAATTTTATTGCTTTTTTAATTTTTTTTTTTACGGCCCATCGCAGGCAATAAAAATGTTCTCAATAATGTAAAAAAAAAATTGTGAATTAAAAAAGAATACCCTGCTTATTCAAATGACATCGCTTCGCATGAAACGCCCCATGGATGCGCGTCCGTGCTGCGCAGCACCGTCGGTACGTACTCGTGCAAACGGTACGAGAGAGCCGAGGTAGAGGCCGTGAGATCCACGAATTACCAAGGCAAATACGAATAGATTTGTAGGATTGTCGCCGGATTAAATGTCAACGCTGGGCCGTTGTGGTTAAGCGATGGAAAATTCATGCTAGAAATGAATAGAGCAACTGCCACGCCCACGCGACGAAATCTTGTATATCGCGTGTGGACGTGAGCGCTGGTGTGTCTGCTCGGGTCGTCGACGAGACGGCCGTAGGGTTGGGAAGAGGTGGCTAAGTAAAAGATCCTTGGCGCGAGAGCTTGACGGGACTTAAGAAAGAGCGAGGGAGGGAAACGCGACGGAGCAAGTGGGAGGGACGGAGAGATGATGGACGGTAATTCTCGGATAACGTGATTTCACGAGAATACACACCGTCGGGCACGATTTAATGGAAACGAGAACGAAGTAATATTATATATGGGGTCTCGACGAGTGAAACCCGACGCGGCTTCGTGAGTCCCGTGCACTCTCTGAATAAGTCGAAATTGGGTATTAGTCGACGCAGGGAATCGAGCTCTATAACTGTATATATGGAACTAAAGCGGGTCCGACAATAACTATATAGCGCCGAGCCGCGAGTTTATTGAGCCCTGTCGGCTTCACAATCGAGACATTGTCCGCGATTTAAGGATTTTATTGTTATTATTATTATTATGAAACCGTCTGGGCGAATCAGAGGAATTGAATTTGTCGCGGGGAGAAAACTGACGGTGGCGTCAATAAAGACCCGCACGACTCTCTTGGTTAGAAAGACAGCTCGGGGAACTATATACGTAGGTATTTAGAGAACTATAGATATAGAGAATGTGACGGTGAAACGTAGATTCTTTGAAAATTTTTAACTGTTGATTTTAAGATTGTAGATTTATTAGATTTTGCATAATGTAATTTTCGCTGTTTGTAATAATTACACAATAATAAATCGATTAATTTTTGGCATGTGTTTTGATTATTTTTTATGATTTTGCTGTTTTTTTTTACGTGCAAGAATTAAAATATTTACATTATTCTATTCAGTTGATCGTTTTAAAGGTTGTCCATGGTTTGGGATTCATTGAACACATTTTTTTGCGACAATATTATGTGGAAGTTACATTCAATGTAACAATGTTATTATTGTCATATATAGAGACTATGAAATATTAATAATATGTAATGTTTCAATTGCTATACGGAGGTAACGTTCATAATTTAATTACTCATGTCCCACAAATATCGCGCCAAAATTACCACTTCTTCTGGCGTTAGTCTATGAAGGTGTTTATAACACTGTTTATTGCAATTGCGGATCCTGCAGATAATATTAATGTTAAGGTACCTTTAACGACGTTATAATATAAAAACAATTATCAACTCGGTTGTTCCTTCAAAAGGCTGACTGCACAAGGTTTGTTCTGCTGCTTAGGATAGTTTCATGCTGCACGGACAAGTACCAGAACAAATGTTTATGCCAAATATCGAAGTTTACAGATCAATCGTAATCCGCAGGTAATCCATCCGAACCATATATACAATTTCCGATGATAGAGTTAATTCGTTTGTCACTAAAAAAGATAAAAGATAAGTAGATAGAAGAATTAAAAATTGCATGTTACATTGTTATATGGTAACAGCATGGCATCATAGAACACATAAGATTTTGTTTGCACATTTATTCTTACATTTACACAATCTAATATTCTCTAGTCATAATAAATATGCGATAATTGATTAAAAATGTCTTCATCGAGTGGATAGTTTTAAACGTTGTCCAGGGTTCAGAAGCTTAGTCGCAAACAGATAAATCATGCTTCAAACTTATTTATATTAAATCTATTTTTCTCCATTTGCGTTTTCCTCCAAACTAGACCGCTCTGATTCTATTTCTTTGAGCTCAGATTCTAATTTGTTATTTCTCTCACAGGTATTCAAGTCGGATTCCGTTTGCGGTTGTTCCGTGTTATCTGGCGCGATTTTCGGTTGTGCTGTTTCTGCATTTGATCCGTCCTCGCCATTCTGTTCATCCGTCACAGATTGTAAAACGTCGGCTTTCAGTAGATGAATCAATTCACTCGCAGTCAAGGCCTAAAAAAGAATAGGATATTTTGTCATGATTATCAATGAGAGGATCTTAAATTATGATATTCAAATATAATAGTAACGAATATAATTAAAATTTCTCAAACCTGCAAGTGCGGCGCTATGTGACGTATCACAGGATTGGCTGCAAGCATAGCTTCCTCCTCAGACTCAAAGCGCTGACCGTTCGTTACCAGACGAGCGATGCAATCTTCCTTTACCTCTGACAACGAATTTATGAGATCCTTCTTTGAAGTTCCACCTTTGACGCTCTTTAATCTGGAATCTAACATGAATGTTTACATGAATAAATGTTTCTCTGGTAAAAGAGAGTGTGCTTTTGAAAGTCTGAATGGTATGATAAAATTGCTTATAAAACTAATGAAGGAACAATCAATTATTTTTGACGATCAAATTTTTGCCATAAAAAGGAAAATTATTTGTCATATTAATGCTCCAATGAACCCAATAAAAATTTGAATGTTACCGAATTTATGAAGCTGTGCAAGTTTTTTTGTCCTTTATATCACGTGCATTGTTGGCTATACTTTTAAGGACGAATAACTTTTTGGGTTCCCAAAATTGAGTGATGAAAGGCTTTTGAATATTGGACATAGTTTATTGGAATGAAAACTCACAAAGTCTGGCCAAGTACTGTTCGGAGTCTGACAGTCTCGATGCATCTAGTCTCTCGTTGACGAATGAGTCTTCGAATCTCGCATCCTCGTTGCCGTTAGTCTCGCAGCCGTTCGGCACTTGCGTGCCGTTACTCCAAGGATCGACGACCGACGTCTTCATTGTCAAAACTTGTTGACTGAACGGTTCACCGCAGGGCAACTGAATGTTTTCTGTGCATCCGTCAAGTTTGCCAATGACGTTTTAGCACCTACGCATTCTACATTCGCGCGGTGGTCAAAACAATTCCGCATGGATACTCCAAAAACTCAAACGGTAAAACAGCTTGCTTCACGATCTACAGTCGACGTTTTCATCGTCGAAAACTTTTATTTTTAATTATAATTATTTTAGGTAGCTTTTCTTTGTAGTTTTATTCGTGAAACGTTTGGTCACGGTATCGAATCGCTTCATAGTATTTCCCATCAACCAATCATTGGGCTCAGACCACTTCCGATTACTTTAAAAAAAAAAAATAGATTCATAAATTTGTTGTCTTTTGTGGAACGTAATTCTTTAGATTCCTTAACCTTTCCCGTGCATTTGTCAAACCAAAAAATATGGATATTCTTTGAACCGTACTTCTTAAGGCCTGATTGAAGCAAGAAAAGTTGGGTACTCGGACGAGCTATAACCCCAACAGTAAGATGTACTACCGTAACTTGCAAATGTGTATCGTACGTGCCCCTCCGCCCAGTGGTTTATCTTGCTCACCCTGCCCTTTTTTTCGGAAAAAGTAGATTTTTTCGACTACATTTACAAAATTTTATTATCGATGCAACGACAGCAGATTCCCTGCGGCCATAAGCATCGCTGAAAGAATTGCTTCGAGCGGGCCGTAAGAAGTACGCTTCTATAGAGATCTATATTCTATTGGTCAACCTTCCTGATGACGATTTGGCACCCATGCATTCTACACTCACGCTATGGAATGAGTGGAAACAATTCCGCATTTATACTCCAATATCTCCTACGGTAATACAGCTTGGAAGCGGAGCTGTTGTCCCGTGAACAGATGTATTATTCAGAGAGGATCTTAATTTTTTGCCGTTAAAAAATACAATTCGTATATAAAAATACCATTGGCTTTATTACAGTATAGTTTAAGCGCATGATAATACTATTTTTTTGTTTTGTTTATTCTTACACTGTCGGTCAGTCTAAAAAATTCTTCGACCTTCATTTACGTCGATTATTGTTTTTCCTTGTTCGTTTTATATAAACGAGAACACCGATGACCCAACGGACGCACGTCGAGCTATCGTTGACACCGTTGTTCTCCAAACGAGACACGAGACAAGATTTTGTCACGTTCGCGATAAAAATAAAATTCGTAGTTTCGATTTATATGTACATCAAATATCGACGGTGGTACTAATAATGATAATAATAATAATAATAATAATAATAATAATAATAATAATAATAATAATACTAGGGAAGAATGTACAGTAACGTTAAAATCATGCGTTACGAATCAATATCTTGCGTTTCGTGCGACACTACGAACGAGAGTGTATATTGCTCATCTACGACAAGAAGATTAATAATTGTCTTATCGCCAGGATAAAATTTATCATCGCTCTGATTATGCTGAGCTAATTAACTAATTTCCGCGAAACGTTTTAAATAAAAAATTTCAAAGGCCGAAAAGTACAGCCAAATTTATGTTTTGTTTTGTTGTAACTCACTTGTCATTATCGTAACACATCATCGTTACATTCGATAAATCGTCTACTTTATTTTCTTTTTCTATCGTTAAAAAATATGTTTTAAACAGGCGCAGTACGAGGCGACTCTCGGGCGACTCGGAAGACAGTCTAGCGTGGAAGAACTTGGAAACACAACTGTTAAAAGCACGATTTATCGAATTATAGATAAGTTCGAGTGTCGATTGCTACGATAAACGAATGACTCGAACGTTTAAGAAAACGATGAAGAAACCAACAAACAAAAAATCACAACCGGTGAGTGACCAATAGTAAACTAAGCGTTAAAAAAAAATAAAAACATGATTAACGTTACGAATAAATTACGCCTGTATTAGGCATCAGGAATATATAGAGAGTGGTCTTCTATCCAACCAGCAGAATCTCCTTTTTCTATTTTTTGCGTCGTATTATGCACTGTTATTATGCCGTTCTCCACTAGTCGTGTTTTGATTCGACGATTTACAAAAAAAATCATCATACTTTACGCTCGCGATCGTACAATCGCGCTTATCCTGTGATCGCGAAAACATCGAGATGCTTCCTAACGATTAAAGTTTAATCGTCAAGACGGTCGTTCGAATCTTTTAGGAATAAGATCGATACCTCGAGACTGAACTTTGAGGCGATTTCGAGCGCAACGTTACCCTTACAAGAGGTAGAAATAACATAAAAAATCGTCCAAAATCTGTATTTTGGCGAAAACGCTGAGCGCTGACTTTGTCCGATTTCGTTATCTTTCCAACCAATCGTGATTGCACGAACTTTTATATGTTCCGTAATTTTTCTTTCTCTTTGCATTGAATGGATATTTTTGTACGCTTTATGAAACCTCGAAGACACGACGAGACTCTGCGGCTGAATCAGCCACGGATGATCACAGTAAAAAGAATCTAGAGAGCCATCGAACTCCTCGTTGGTAAGAAAAATGTTTACGCGTCGATCGTTGACGTTCTCTCCCAGCAGCACAGCCATCTTCGCCACAGCGGTGGCGGTTTTCTTCGACGCGATAGAAAACCAGAGCAGCCACGTCTCGTGCTCAGAGCACTGACTATGGCCTGATCAAAGGCTTCCTTGAGATCGTGTTGCGTCAAGGCCGACGTTTCGACGTAGCTCACTGCTCCTAGTCTCTGAGCTAATTGGTGACCTTGCGTAGTGGTTATCGGTGCCTGGCCATACCTCGCCAATTGCAACATCAATCGAACGTCCGAACGCAGATCGCTCTTTGTCCCCACCTGCATCAAAAGAAAAAAATTCTACAACTCAGAATTGAGAGCCGGTTAACTAAAATTGCTACTGTCGTCGCTTCGTTAATAGAGTGTTTTAATAATTATCTATTTAATTTACCTTAAATAATTATTTATCGTGTAGAAATAGATGCTTTAAAATTAGATTACTTTTTTTTTTAATAATTATTTTTTCTGGGCGATATCGATGTAAACAGTGGAAATAAATACTTGCCAGTATTATTGGAGCATTTGGACAATACTTTCGTACTTCATCGACCCATCTCGAGGCCACGCTGTGGTACGACGATGGGCACACGACGCTGAAGCACACCAAGAACACGTCGGTTTCCGGATAGCAAAGTGATCTAAGGGGATCGAAGTCATCCTGTCCGGCAGTATCACAGAGCTGTACATTTAATGGAAGCCCATCCACATTCACCACGACTGTAATGAATAACAACATTTTTTTCTAAGTTGATTCATGAAATAACGTGTCACAATCAAAATTATTGAAAAACGAAGATCGTTGCTCGAATAATATTAAATGGCAATAGGAATTGATACATTTTTTTACTCAATCGATGAATCGTGTTTTTTTTAAAGTCGAATATAATGAATAAGCAAAATTTTTCTTGTCAACAACGACTTCGATTACATGAAAGTATAATTATGATCGAAGTAAAAAAAAATGTTGTCCACAGACTGACGAGTCATCCGAATACTGTGAAGGTTTTTAACTTTCGAGATTCTGGTGAATAGAAGCAAGTAACATTAAGCTATTGTCAAAAGTGTAAATCAATTTACTACCTACTCGTTGAATGCGCATTATTTCAGTTGTACAAACATTATTTTCTCAGGAAATTGATGTTACCTACACGTCTTGGGTTTATGTCTGCAGATGATATTGAAAAGAAATTTTACTTTGTCACCAGCTACAAAAATCGGTTGACTCTTTGAATAAATCGAAAGCATGATCAGACGAGTTACTAAATTGTACATTCTAAACGACTCTTTACATTTAAAAAAGATACATCTATGGTCTCTGAATCGCGTTAATTACAGATTGTAGTTACTGACCGAGTCCGCGGTATTTCACATACCATTAGGAGCATGTGCAATACCGCGGTCGGTAACAAAAGCTGTAAAAAAATTTTCTCACGGTTTTTGGAAAGTCTCATCGAAAGTCGAAATGATATCCGCTTTAGATGAGGCCGGGCAGTAAACACATAAAAAAATCACTTCTAAATATCAATACACGATGCTACTTATATCGGATTCAATAGGCAATATTTTTTTCAATTTGTAAAAGCAGATTTTTCGGGTTGTAAAGAACAAAAGAAAGAAAGATTGACACAGATACGTTAATGATGTCAACGGACAAGGACTCGTCGCGGCTAAACACAAAAGCCTTTTATAAATAGGCTCTGGCCCAGATAAGGACGGAGGGCCTTCACCCAATAAATCAATAAAAGGTACGGTAATGAATAGAACAAAAAAAACAAATCGTATGTCGGTCACGCAGCTTCTGGCCTGAAAATCCATTGCAGCATAATCATCGCAGCGTCGATTTTCCACGAGCAAACTTCGATAAAACTGAAAAAAAAAAAATTCATATAAATTAGAAAAAAAAAATTGTGAATCTTGAAATTCAGTCGAATGACTACCAGGAGAGTTCAAGCTATTTCTATGAAGCACAGTCGAAAAGGTGCCTGTAAGATGATGCCCGTTTCTTTCACGAATTAGTAGAGGCTTCGTTGATCCTGGCCTTTATTCGTTCGGGAGGAACGCCGAGAGAGCCCTCCCTAGCGCGGCGGTGATGCGTCGTAGTCTCTCACCTGTTGCCCCTGTCCGTCTGCTCTGCGAGATACACTCGCTTCCAAAAATTAGTCTCCTCACCCTAGCGTCCTACAGTGAATCACAGGGTAAAACGTACCATTTATATCGGTGATTCACTCATAACCAAACTATATTCCGTGAGCGTCGCTCGTTTCTATAATAAACCTCGTAAACTCGCTCTAGTTTCGTAACGCCCTCGAATATACTCGAGCCGCGTCTACCGAGTCTCGCGTACAAATATTTACAAATTTTCGCTCACAATAAACACTGGCCAGTCGCAGAGCCATTATAACCGATATATACATATATATATATATGTATATCGGGTACGATGAGTGCGCCCTCGTATTTTTTGCGCGAACTGTACCGACGATCCTGCGTTTCCATCCACGGAGAATAACCATATATATCTATATACATATATATAGAAAATGAAAACACGCACACGGCGATACGTTCTCGAGAAAAAAATCCTAATACGTAACTGACGTACGAAATTGTTCTTGATTTGTCAGAATAATTGCGGTTAGTGACTGTATATACTGACCGTTGTAATTGTCGAACGCCGTCGGTACGTATTCACCGGGAAAGCCATTGGTGGAGTAAGACACGACTAGACTCGTTTTTCCAACAGCACCGTCACCCACCAACACAACTTTGATCCTACGGACGAGAGGTGCACCGTGCTCGCCGCCGCCGCCGCCGCCGCCGCCGTTTGTCGATGAATTTTGCAAATTTTGTCTACCGCCCGTGGCTCTCTTGACCTGCATCTGCATCATTTGTCCACCCTTCAGCAGTGGCTTCGTCCAATTCGAGTGCGACGACGGCGGCATCGTCTCTTTCTTCGCTTTTACACGACCACGACCTTTCATATAAGAAAGAGTTAACCGACACACGCGCGCGCGCCGATATTTCCTCGGCAGTCGTCTCAATTATTTTTCGTCTACGATTATTCACTAGAACTTCCCGCGTCTCTGGTGATTTTTATTTTTCTTTTTTTTTCGATGAAAGTAAAAACAAGTTTGTAGGTTTGAATCGACGTAGGGTGCATCAAGCTTAACAACTGCACGAGGGATCGTGTATCGGCGCTCGCGCACACCTTGCCGAACGAGATTTTTTCGCGACTCTCGCGTTACGTACGAACTGGCGTTATTGTCCTCGGTCACTTTATCCAGTCCGGAACAGCTGTTCAATATTCCCGAATATCGTCATTCTATTGTAATTGGTGTTCGTATGTGTCTGTGAGTGATTGTGTGTCACTATTTCACGGCCGTGAGAGACTTTATCAATGAGAAACCTCCGCGAGATAGCGACGATATCGAGGACTGGCGTGTCTCGAGTCGTGAGCAGCTTCGGTAGAAACCCTGTTGCCCTCGCGAAACAGCGGAAAACAATGATGATCCCGGAGAAAAACGAGTTGGGAGGGAAGAGACTTGTTCACCTGCCGCGACGCGGAGCCACCTGTTACGCGAGACGGGCGAGCGAACGACATCGGGACGCCTCGTTGTCTGCCGTAGTCGTCCGACTGCTCACCGTGTACGTTACATCCGATGCCCGTAGGTACGGCCGACACACCGGACAGATGCGAAACCGCTGTAACGTTCAGGCGAAATTTGCATTCGCTCGACCCTCCGACTTCCCCGTCGCATCGGCACTGTATTTTTCACCCTCGCAGCGCCTCCGGGACCCGCTGGCAAGGCGAACTTAGAAACGACGCTAATATTTCGAGTGCGCATGTCCGTCAACCGAAATGGGAACTTCTTTTATATCGAGATTCAAAGTAATCGACCCAATTTCTCACGAGAGAGTCACTATGGTATTTATTTTTGCAATAACGGCATAATATCAGTTTTGATTGATGGCTAACAGATCAGGTAGGTACGATTTGAGTTTTATTGAGAAAATATAGATATTTTTTGTTTGAATCAATGTTCGATACAAATTAAGGGCAACGATTATTGAGACACTGCTCTTTGATCAGAGAGAGCGTATGCATTGTTTGTTTATCATCAATTACTAATCGACAAAGACAATTATATTGGTAGCCAAGAAAAAACTGTTCATCTTGCTTTATCGTGATGACAGCGAAGATCCCGAGGAGTATAACTTTTCTAACAATAAACACGAGTGTGCGAGGCGAGAAGAACAATGTACCGCATTGTGACGCATGCGGTAATTGACCCGCCAGGCGGACGCTCATCTGATTAGAAGGTCGCGTTTAACGTCCTTGTCACCACGACACTGTTAAAGGTCGTCGAACCCCCGTGGGTAAAATAAAACAAGCAAGGCGTTGACCCTTCGACCGATAATCGTTTCTACACTCTCGAAAAAGATTTCTCGCACGTGGTTCGGTCGGCTCAGCAATAACCTCGGCACGTGTAAAAATGTACGCTCGAAAGGTCACGTGTCACCTCGAACGGCCTTGTCTCACGCAGTCCCGGCACGATTTGGGTCAGAGATGCACGAGCACGAGCTTCGTGTAATAACCCGGCATAAATCTGTGGCTCGGAGAACTACGATAAAAATCAATGCTTATCGTCATTGTCTTTTGACACGCGCGATGCACGAATCGCGACGCTCTCAATCGTCATTTGTACAGCAGACTTCCTCTGTCTTGCGAAACGGAGAGACGCGTACTTTAGGTTTCACGTAGAGGAGTTATTATTATTGGACGTCGAGTTTTATATTTGAGTCGCACATGCCGGTCAAGCGGTTTCGCACGATTCGTCCCCGATAGAAACAGGTCGTTCGTAAAAAAGTCACTCTTATTCTGCCTTCTTCCCACCGCCGTTCGTCGAAACGTCGCTAACGGGCGACCCGAACGTAACCGCAAATCGATAAAAACCGAAACAGAGGACTTCAATTAAAATCTTTTCTGTCGGGACAATTGGCGTTCGCACTTGAAGAATGTCACTCCGCAGAATTCCAGCAGCGAGGCATCTGCTCAGGTTTGTACACTATACATAGCGGACACAATAATTAGAATTCTAACCTAACCTCGAAAATTATCGTGTTTTTATTTTTTCTAGCATTACGTTCGCCGTGTTGAGAAAATTGCCAAGAAAATTTGGTCGTGATGTCAGATCGCGGATTTACATGACGCAGACGGAAACTAATGAGAAAAGAACGTCGTGGCTACATTATATTAAACGGCGATGGGAGTTCAGCATCCCTGTGGGAGTCGGTGTTACCCTGCTCGGAGCACTGCAGTGGAGACATTTGAGGAAGCATCCTTATCCAGTGGATGACAATGCTGTTAAAGGTCCTGTCAACGATTTGATGGTGAGAGACAGACATTCGAAAAAAGTAGAAAAGCTGTTTCCACTACTTTTTAGAAGAACCTCAATCGTCTGAACACGTTGCAAGTGCATCTGGTCTGGCTAATGGAAAATTACGATGATGGAGGTGCAAGTTAAAAAAAAAACTTATAACGTGTACATAAATACGATGTATGCAAATTGAATAATGAACTTGAAACATTTTGTTAACGATATTCCAATAGCAAAGTCTCATTTAAAAGGTACTGTGAAATAAAATCTATTTTTTTTTTATTGACGAAGGCAAGTTTTCGAGTGGCAAAATTTAGAAGCTGTTATAGGATAAAAAATGGAGCCAACACAGCGAGCACAATGCACAATACCCATTGTTCGGATAATTGAGGGTGTGGGCAATTGAGATCCAGATAATGGAGGTTCCACTGCAATTGATAAGTTTGTTTTATTTTCAGATCGAATGTTACTGTTGCTTGCCACTGAGAATAACCAGCAGAGTGTTTGGCTGGTTGGCCAGCATAGAACTCCCCATTGGCATCAGATCAACCGTCTACAGTTTCTACGCCAGATCGTTCCACGCTGATCTTCATGAAATAGACAAGAACTTGTGGGCTTTTCCCAGTTTGGTCGATTTCTTTGTGAGACCTCTCAAAGAGAATGCCCGGCCTATCGATCCCCACACGGATATCGTGAGTAACAAATTAGTTATAAATTTCTTTCATTCGAGGTGAAGTGTTCCATGCTGGTCTCCAAATATAATTTTTAGAAGATATAATTCCAGTGGAGCAACATGGTTTTGCCAAAGCTGTAGTAGACGATTGGAAAATTTTGCAGTTCGACTATTCGCACAAAGCGAGTTCGGTCCGATAATTTTCTGCCATTCGGCCGGTAACAGTTTCGGCAAAATTGAATGACGCCAATAATAGTTACTTCGTTACTGACCGACCAGTCACACTACACCTCGATTCTGTCGAACGTGTTGAGAAGACAAAACCAGTAAGATCGTGCAATGATTAAACAAATGAAATATAGGTTTCTCCTTCAGATGGCAGAGTTCTTCATTTTGGACCCGTTACGTCCTGCAGAGTAGAGCAAGTGAAGGGCATTACGTACAATCTCCAACACTTCCTGGGCGACGTTTTTCCCAATGCAAAACCCACCACGGAGTGCGACGATTACGTCTCGTCGCTACTGAAAAATCGTGACAATCGTCTCTACCAGTTGACCATATATCTGGCACCGGGGGACTACCATCGTTTTCACAGCCCCACCGATTGGCGAATCAATTTTCGAAGGCATTTTCAAGGTACGCGAATAATTTGTCAAATCGATGAAAAAAAAAAATATATACACCGCTAATTCGTCGTTCCTTTCAGGCAAACTGCTCAGTGTGAATCCGCGCATAGCTAGCTGGCTTCCGGATCTCTTCGCGATGAACGAGCGTGTGATTTACGTGGGCGAGTGGGCCGGTGGTTACATGGCCTACGCCGCAGTCGGCGCGACGAACGTCGGATCGATAAGGGTGTACTGTGACAGCGATTTGTCGACTAATCAGAGGAAATGGCCAAACGGAAAGCTGTGGGAGGACGCCAAGTTCAGTTGCACGTCAGTGAAAAAGGGCGAGTTGTTCGGTGAATTTCGGATGGGCTCGACGATAGTATTGCTGTTCGAGGCGCCGAGAGACTTTTCGTTTGCAGTAAAAACCGGACAGACAGTGAAGGTAGGCCAGGCACTGACTGAGAGCTTGGCAGCGGAGCGCGAGCACAGCAGCTTTGATCGTGGAATCATGCACGCGGTTAATATCATCAGAAACGCCGAAGCACGAATGTAGGATAAAAAAAATTACGAATGACGTATGGAACCGTGGAATCGAATCGGACGGCTGCTTCGTACATCTGGACAATGTGCGTAGGCTCTCTGCGAGCCGATGTTCCCTGGACGGCTGAGGAAGAAGAAACTCTCTCGTCGCTGCGGAGAACGATTCGCGGCAACGATATTCGCATAGAGGCGGAATTCTCGATTTTTTTCGAGTGATGTATTAATTTTTGTAAATACACGAGACTGTCGGATCGAAGGATAACGATGACTTCTGCGCTGATCCCTGGTGAACAAAGTTTAGCGCGTTTGTGCGTGATTCGTCCTATTATTGTGCAAGACGTTTCATCGTCATGTACAATACAGGAGATAATCCCAATTCGTCCACAAGGAGCGATCGACAATCCGTTTTATAATACATTTGCGGGGAGAAGGTCACAAAGGATCGAGCGATAAGGGACGGTGGAGAGGCAAGAGGGAAGTTTGTTTTTGACCCGTGCAACACGCGTACTCTGACATTGAACTTTTTATTAGAGTAATTATAAATTCTTTTCCTCGTTAACGTACACGGACTACCGTATAAAAACAAGCTATCACCGGATTCTCCGGACAAAGGAGAAGATAAGCGTGCAACGTATAACAAATTATTTTTGTCGAGTCTCCGGAACAAATTAATGGCACGCAAGGCCTCGACAGGGAAGGTCGTACTTCAAACGAAATGACTTTATTTTATACGACGTTCAAAATCTCGCTCTAAATCGTTTCCGATTATTATAATGCCAACGATATAACGATATAAAATTAACCCGGATATGTGAAAGCTGGAAGCTCCGTTGTCAGAACAGGAGTGGAGTTCGCGTTTATTGTCTACACTCTACCTGCTGTATATAGAATTAAAGCCGGCAACTTTAATTCGCTGTCTCGTGTTCTCGTTAGCGCGGTGATCGATCGACGTTGCCTCGAGGATTTTCTCGATGAGCCGGGCAGGCCGATTTTTAATGTCAAAGAGAAAGCTTACTGCTTCGGGGAATGCAAAACAAAATCGAGGATACAAACAAGCTTTTTTTTTATCATAACAAATTTTCTTGTAGCAGGGATAAATATGCATGTATGCAATCCCCTGTTAACTAGCGGGCGTGTAAGCCAAAGCCATAGTAGTTTTTATTTGTAAACCACGTCGGAGGTTTTCCGATAGCGATGCTCTTTGAATCTTCATTGGTGGTAAACATCGCTTTTTGGACCTTTCGAAAAGTAACCGCAATTTCACTCACCCTTCGGCGCGAGCGTATCGATCTTCCAATTTCGTGGAAGTCCGTTGCAATTTTTTCTTTTCCTCGTTTGACATTACAGCAGAAAGTCATTCAAAGCGCATGTACGGTCGCTTTTCGTAGGTTGCACGAATATGGCTCGAGACTCGCGTGTTGAATTTGTACTCGCTAGCTAATTTATTTATACTCCGGCGATCCGCAGGGAAGAAGTTACAGGCGCTATAAAGTATCTCGAAGCTCCATGCGCAAAAATTGATGTGATAGCTTGAAAGGGCAACAAAAAGTTGTTAGATATTTTGGAGTTTTATGTTGGAAAAAATATTGTAGCAGCTTCGCAAGTAATTTAACGAGACTTTCGATACGGGTGCAATGAATATTTCGAACGATGAAATTTAATATCTCCAGCGCTACCCCAATAATCGACTACCGGCACATCAAAAGTTTGTAAACCCCGAGAGAGATTACTCCGGACATTATTTCGCATTTTCACGAGAACTCGTCACCGAGCGCTCAATACGAGCATTAGCCTACATTGAAGCCGCCACCTCACTAAGTAGCCGAACATGCAATCCCGAGCTCCAACCGATGCACGCAAATTCACAGCATTATCGGCGTTCGGCATGCCGCATTGGGAGAAACTACCAACTCTCGGCGATGTTAACAGGCTTCCTGATCTTCCAATTAATTTTCGTGAGTGTCACAGGAGCCAAGAAAGTTCCATCACCGAACACGCGATTACTACAATATTATCTCTCCAGACTATTTTTTCATCTTTTTTTTTTCTCCAAGAATAAATAGGAATATCTTGCGCGCAACTTAGTTTCGTCTGTTACGCAAATAAACCATTTTTCGTGGCTAAAGCGTGTAACAATATCTCCCACTAGCGTCAGGCGGACCCTCGACATAGAATACGATCCATTGTTCGCTCTCATGAAAAAAGCGTTTGGATGGAATGGTTTATTTATTTTGGACCGAAATTCCCAGTGGTTCCACATGTTGCGAGAAGGGCTGTATTTATATTCTCTTTTTTTTCACATTAGAGTTAGTGTTAATGTAGCGGAATACTCTGAGGAATTGATGTTGAACTGTAGGAAAATACGTGATTGATTGAACCATCTTTCTATCAAGAGCGGTTGCGTTATTTTTTAACTAATTTTGGTGGGTGTTCTTATACGAGCCGAGATGGTTCCTTCCCCGAATACGCGAATACTATAATATTATCTACCGCATAGATTTCTTCTGCTCCGAAAATACATAGCAATATCTTGACCGCAATTTACTGCTATTTGTCACGCAACTAAGCTTTTCGGCTCACACGCTTGTAACATCTACCACTTTCGTGAAATTAGTGTTCCGCATAGTTTCCTTTGGCAAAGAAACATCTTTTTCTTCGAATTTAAGTCTTCGACGAAAAAATGTTATAATACAATAGATTATTTACTTTGGACCAATATCGTCATTGACACTATTTCAAACGTTGAGCAAAGCGCCATATACAGGTAAATCATTCATTCCGCTGAATACTCTGAGAAAATGATCTGTGGTATACCAAAACAGGTAGAAAATTGAACCATCGTTTTGTTAAATGTGGTAATAACGTTGTTTTGCTTCGACAGTTCAAGCATTAGGAAGGCTTCTTCAGTCTCTTCCCGAAGACAGATTGCGTAAACAGATCCAATTAAAGAGTGATCAACTCCGGGTGTCGGACTCTCGGCATAGCAGAACGGATTCTTCTGTGGAGGTAACATGCCAATAATACTACAAGTGTATATATATATATATATATATATATGTACAAGTGCCTCCGGTGGCTCGAGTGCTCTCAAGTCTCCATAAGACTTAAAATAACGAAATTTTGGGCAGGGATCCAAGGGGACTTAAACATGGTGTCAGGCGGTTCTTAAAATCCTTCAAGTGCTCCAATTTTTGGAAAATCCTTGCATATTTTATTTCCCGCAAGTTTGAGCTTATTTCAAAATATATTAATATAGTTACATTGGTAATAATTAAATATATTACTAGCGATCATCCTAAAAAAATGTCCTCTGTTGATATATCTGTAACGGCGCGCCATGAAAGTTGAGCCTGTCTTTCGGAGATCCCGCACATTGCTGCTTGCCGTTACTCAACTTTCCCAAAAATACATTTTTTTCGCAATAAAGAAACTGTTAACGAGCAGATGAAATGAGCAGATCCACACGTTTCCAGGCTTAGGGTAGAAAAATATATAAACTATAAGGAGGCTCTGTAATGGGTGGCATAAATATTTGGTGCCAAAAGAATTTTATGATAAAATTCGATGGAAGAGCTCTGACCGCATCCTGATTTCTTTTCCAATCTGTTGGCATTGTTTTTTTCTTTAATTATATGGTGTAATAGTGGGGTAGTTTCAGTAATTATACGGTATAGCTGTACCCGTGCAGAAGAGAATTTCTTATCAGTGAATAATCACGATAAAATCTTACAGTTTCTTGCGCGTGCAGTTAATGGCTTGAACGATTTTCCATTTTTGCCTTTAGCGAGGAAAAACAGCTATATCCAGGGGAGAGCGCGACCGTTCTAATAACATTTGCTACTGAACCACACTTATAAAAAAAAAATTTAACAGATTTGGGACGCATAGCTTTATCACGTAAAAGGTTTATGCAGACGTACAATCGTGCACGGAGAGACACGAAGGTAGTGCAAGTCACCATCAGATTTCGTGGCATGGTAACAGGTAAACAAGTTCTCTGGAAAACAATTTTACAATTAATAATTGTTTTTCTCTGTGATGTATTAACGTTTCAAATTTTTTTCCAATTTCGATTGTTGTATCTAAATTACCAAAACTGCAGACATGTAAAATGCCGTCGTCGATAATAACACTGTAGTACAACGTTTTACGCGAGTGCTGAAACTTTATCGTCCAAATAAAATAGGACTTTAATGTGGAATTCCATTTCCGTTAGACAATAAAGTTTCAGCACCTTAAGAAAAAAATAACCTTGCAGGTTTTATTAGCGATTGGGCGTGGGTCGGAAGAGATTTCAGACAACCTGAATAGGAACAGGACATTGCACTAATTTGAAAAAAATTGCGCACTGCGTCCAGAAGGGAGGAGTAATGGGCACGAAGACGTAATCTCAACCATTCTTGCCGTCCGTGTATATCGAGTTGCAGACTTTTTTTCTGATTGGTTCGAAAAAAAAGTCTCTTGGAACACAATGAAAAATAAACGAGTATCGTAGAATCCGTGAAATGCCGCGATCGATAATAAGAACGGTAGAGCCTTATTTTTCGAAGCTGCTGAACCTTTAGCGATCAAAGAGAATCTGACCTCGCGTCGACATTAACAGAAGGAACAGATGTAATTGAATTCTATTTCCGTTGGACAACGAAGGCTAAGTATCCTGGAAACAAAATAGCGTGACTGTTTTTATGTAACTCGTGCATGAGAAGTGCGACTTTTCGTGCCGGCCGAGAGTGGCGTTAGTCGCGCTATGCAGCCTACTGTACTGCAACTATAAATACCTAAGGCATGTGCGCTTTGGGCAAACTTTACTTTACGCACGCTCCTTGAACTTTACGCACGCTTCTCATACTTTACGTGTAATTTTCGCCCTTTACGCTCGCTTCTCAGACTTTACACACGCTACTACAACATCTCATCCGCGTTCGTTACAGAACGCTTCGTTACGACACTAGTGCGAAAAAAACTGTTCTGTCGAGTGTGACTATTGCTGTCGCACAAGTATCGTGCATAATATCATTTCACACGAAACCAAATTGTGTGCAGTTTTTTTTAGTTCCAACAGACTAAGCGCGACATTGTTATGGAAACATATGGAAATGTGACCCTCAGGCAGGGTAAAATAATATTGTATAAATTTCATCAAGATTGCGGAAACTTGGCACGAGATCAAGAGTTCCCACTCAATCAAGAGTTCCCCGAACGCACGATCGACGATCTCGATTCTCATGGCGGACGTTGGCAATAACTCTAATTCACATAAAAACAACGAAGTTGAAACGAAGCTTTCTATCCCTGTTTATCGTACGCGTAGTGAATACACTAGACTCTGTAATTTACGATATCGTCGCAACGTTTGCGTACTGGCTCATCGCTGCCAAAAGTGTTTCACAGAATTCTAGTAGGAAACAAATTTTTAGACCTCGATGACAGTAAATTTTCCACTGTGATTTCCCTTCGTTTCCAGTAACTCAGCGATTGGCTGAAACTCGGTAGCACGAAACCCACGAAAAGTTTCTATACATAGGCGAGCGACGTTCGCTAATTTCGGATGTTGGTACTCTTGTCGCTTCGAGGCTGGCGAAGATTACTGCGCTGTGGCGTGCACATCTGGAACGGATACGGCAACGTAAGAGCTCGGGGCGACAAGAGGCCGAGTTTGCTCTCGGAATTTTCTAAAAAGTAAAAAAAAACGGCTAGGGTATCATTTACGCTGAATGCGTCTAAATAAAAGATCTTGAAAACAAAATTGACGTATGTTTAGTATGACTTAACTTTCGGTAGAAAATTGAGAATTTTTGCAAGTAGCAAGTACTATTCGGACAAAGTTACCAAATTCTGACGGATGGTGTTTTACTGCGCTCAACCGTACCTTATAAAGAAGCGTAAAGTCATTTCGAAAAAAAAAGCCATAGCTGAATAAATTTCCAGAAGTGATGCTTTACAATTATATTCGAGAAAGCAGACTGTCACAGTGAGAAAAAGTCCCGGCGATCGATGATCTGAATAATAAAATTTGTGTAAAGAACAGAGAACATTCTTGAAAAAAAAAATAAAAATAAAAAATGCAAATAACGTTCTACCGTTGGAATACCAGTAGGGGGTTGGGTCAGAGAAAAAAATGTGTTAATTAGTGCTTCCCAGAATCTCGGACACGACAATGTACACGCGACAAGAATTAAAAGTAATTAGAGAAGAATCGAGCGACTAGCATTTCTCTCTTGCTCACCCGAGAAAGCGAGAGAGAATATCTATGTTACGATATGACTTCAGGCTGCTGAACAAATTTTTCCAAGTACCTAGCCGATAGATAAAAATCTGGATGTAATAAAACCTGGAAGCAGATACTCGGAAACTAATAAATATTGCGTATGCGAACGGCGTGCACGTAAGGCAATGCGCGTTATGAGAATTCGAGTGTGCTCGAATCGACTAGTTCGTAGAACGCAACGATGCACGGCCACGAGCATTCCATCCCGATAGTTGTGACAGTAAACACTTGAATCAAACTAGCAGCGCTCCGGACAACAGGTCGAAACAATGGAAGTTCATATAATCGAAGTTCTAGTCCAGTATAAAATCCACTGTTAACGAATGCAAGGAAAAATTAGTTGTTTCCTTTAACAGCAACGATGGAATGAGCTTGCATCAACGAGCGTGTTCCCAATTCCGCCGACCGATAATTCCTTCCCAAACATCCCAAATACAGAAAGCGGTCGACTTCGCCCGAATGCCGGTAATCGTGTTCCGTTCCCGTTCTTCATGCAACAAAGCTTCGATCTCACGCCTCGACGTCAGCGAAATTCGAAGTGATGGTAAACGCTCGAATGGGCTTCGAGACATTATTCTTGGTCGGCGTCGCTTTTTCGGTAGAGTCGCCACGGCTTGTAGTAATGGCGACGCTAACGCCCTGCGCGACGGCGACTCGCCGCACTATCTGACCCTACCCAACGTGGTCGAGGACAGCGGCGAGCAGACGACGCTTCTCTCAGTGTGCGGCGCGACGCCGGTGGCGCGTGTGGAAGTACCGATTCCCCAATCATTTCGGTGTTTCTCGCCGGAAGCAGTGAGATTGACAAAAATAAATGCAAATAAATTCTTTTGAATAATAAGAAAAGCAACGAATAAAGAATTTGTAACGAAGTTTTTGGATCAAAGTGCAAACGGCAATAATGTTAATAAATGGGTGGTGATGGACATTTTCGCGTTACCTTGTCGGTCAGGAGAGAACCCGGCGCGGGTCCCGTCTACTGTAAGATGGAGACATCGGCGAGGTTCAGACAGCTCAAGACCGTTAAACTAAGCACCGACGCTATGTATCGTCTCGATATAAGCTTCAAACCGCCTCAACTGTTACAGTAGGTACTGCAATGGAAATTCTCTAACTCGAAACTTTTGGGTATTCGATAATCGACGTCGATCAATCCATAAACTGCTGTGAATTTTTCATCTCTTTCTCAAGTTTCCCAGGTTTTTAAGTCCGATACTTTGCTTAATTGCGATCGATTAAAAAGAAATTCTTTGACGAACCGTTACTTCGATATCGAGAGACGCGAATTTCAGGTTGGACGACCGTCGGCGAAGTTTATTCTAACAACGAGCTTGCTGTTAAGAAGAAATAAATTAAGAACTTGTGTATGGATCGTACGGGGCGTTTTTTCGACCGTATGGTTTCTCGGGAAATTCTCAACTGCAAACTCCCACAGTGTGGCCTCTGTTAGAGAAAACCTGGAAATATCAGGAAACACTTTAAGTGTCAGGGAAATTAGGAAAAAGCGAGGGAATTGAATATTAATCATGAAAATACGAAATTTATAATAGGAAAAAAACGAACATTTCTTTTTTTTTTTCAAGGTAAATAAAAAAGTATGAAGTGAAAGTCCGCAATAACGATTAAAAATACATTGTAACTATCAACAATCGGCTATGCTAATCGGCACTAAATAGGTGAATATAGGTAAACACGCTCGACTATTCGAGCTTAAAGAACTCGAAAAAAAAAGTTAGAATAACTCGTTAAAATGCAAAACAAGAAGCTCTTCTTAATGAAGAAATTTACGCTGTTGAAGGAAACAAAATAATTCTGATGTTATCTTGGTTATTCCTTTGAAAGATATCATTTAATGAGAAAATTAAAAAAAAAAATGAATAATAATACACGTGTGGAAAATTCCTAATGTGCTGTTTTTTTCCATAATTGTAGATCGATTGTCAGGAAATTTTTTGAAAATATCAGAAAAATGTGATGGACGTTTTTTCGTTCTGTTAAATGAACATATTGTCACAGTGAATGAAAATGTTCCTGATCGATCTCGCCACGAACCAATCAACTATCAATTTATTATTAATTCATCAAAAATTCATAACCGATCAATAATGTACAAAATTGTTGACTAATTCATTCTCATCGCTTCAGCGTCGGATAAATATTCGATATTTTTCTTGATCGTGTTCAGTTTCATTTTTATTCCATTCTTCAACATGTTTCTACCGTGATACAAAAATTCGCGAATTTCGCTTCGAAATTCTTGACCTGGTTGGTCAATCATCATCAAAATTTGTTCATACTTTGCGATTGAAAAAGAGTACACAAATGAATTGAGAACTCTTGAGTAGATCGCATGGAACTTCATTTTTCTCACCGTTCGTTACGTCGGGAAATTCCCAACGGCAAACTTCCCAGTGAATGAGACAAAAAAAAGTTTCTCACCAGTCTAATCGCAGGTCAGTCGACAGTCGATATTTTATTTAATCTTCAATAATTCATAGCAACGATCATCAACGATGCAGAAACGTGCCACGATTTCACTTTTCGTCTCAGCGATTGTTCAGACTTTTTGCAAGTTGGAAATAATGCAGACGGTGAACAACCCTTGGCCGAGCTCCCTGCGTCAGCCAGGTGCGGATTTGCGGTATGAGACTGCACCACCTGCTCCACCCGAAGCGTAGTGAACTTATGACCTCGAAGTAGCTGAACCTCCTCGTACGGAAAAACGGCTGTGAGAGCGACTCAAGGGAAAACTTCGACTTTCCACACACGAGCTTGGAAGCACGAGACCGTCGAGGCTTCGTGACTCGCAGGGTGGGGCAAAATGGACTCCTTGACAAGAAATGGTCATTGAGATGTGTCCTAAGGGCTGAATCGACTGTGCGGGGTAAAATGGTACACCCCTAAAACTTTACCGTGACAACAAGACCCGAAAATATTTAATCCGTCAGTAGTCAGGAGGAACTTTCGACCACCTTGCAACACTCAATTCTCGAGAGTCTCGACCAATCGTCCAAAAAAATATCTCTGATCCACTTTTCACGGTGGTCCATTTTGCCCCGTCTCGTTAAAATTTTGGATATTCGTGAATCTTCAGTCAGTCGAGCAAAGTCGTTGTCGAAGTATAGCAACAACTTCGAGTCTACTCGTTAGTTCCATTTTGCCCCGTTCTTGATCATCCCAATTAATTTTTGTTTTGCATCTTTGATACCCCATTTTGCCCCGCGTGTACAGTTTACAGTGTCACTGTTTTGTTACGTGGTTCATTTTATCCCCCCGTAGTTCATTTTTCCCCGAGGTTCATTTCGCTCCGACCCGGCAAAATAACGTTGGTTATTTGTGAAGTTTGCTCCACTTATTGGAACGTCGTCGAAAGTATAACAGTTGGATGTAGGTCCAATTTCTTCACGGTGTATATTGCACTCGCACGAAAGGGGAACGTTCCATAATGAGCATGTACCGAGTCTCATTTCACCACCGATACGTAGCATAACAGAAAAATCGGTATTTCGCATTTGCTTATACTCAGAGGGTGAAATGCAGCTTATGCTTTGTAATATTTATAATGAAAAAAAAAAACATGTATCGATCTTTTAGACAATGTGGCTCGGGCCACGTGGACGAATACCGTGGACGACCCAGAATATCACTTCTACTCTACAGTACTCTCCGGTAGGTAAAAAATTACTAATATTTTCGATAAATTAGATACAAGTCGGACTGTGTTCGAGATAGACTTTTTATTATTATTTTTTTTTCCAGGACACGCCAGTAGGAAAATCGATGTCGAGGTTGAAAAATCCAATGGTCATTTCGCTCTCGTGTACGCCTGACCGTTAATAACACGAAGCCTTAACTCCCGTCGGGCGAGCCTGGCCGTTTCCCAGCGGATAAAATCCTGAAGGGACTTATATTTTCGGTTGACCCGAGAGATTTCGAAATCCTTGCGGACAAGATCATCTTCGCATTACATCCCGCTTGCCGTTGTAATTTTCCGACACTGGGATACGAACGTTCGTCAAAGCGAATAAATTTCTACTTTTCTGATGGAAATTTCCTGTTTCCAATCCGAGTGTGTAGTAACGCGTACGGATTTAAAAACTGCTCCGTCTAGAGCTTTTCGATGCCATTCAGTATTCATATAACGTCGCCGGAGTTGACCTCCGAGTTTCCGAACTACGGTGAAAATATTGCAAATTCCTCAGTGATATGGTAGAGAAAATTAACCCGCCGGGTTTACTGTATTACGGTCGAGCAGGATGAGGTGAAAACCATGTCATTTGAAAACGAGATACTTTTTTTGGTTTCGCTAAAAAAAAATTGACAAATGTGGTCCAAATTACCACCCCGCCCCCTTCTGCCAGTATCGAACAGACTTGAGAACATTGAGAAAATTAGAAACTTTTTCTTACAAAATTTTCATGATCTTAATTAAAACAAGCGTACCGGTAATCGTTCACTCGTTAAACGGAAACTTTGTGAATGCAGTTTTCTGATAAACTTAACATTTTCATGGCATTTTATTAAAGGGTAGCCTCGACCTATTTTACGAGCGATCTTCGAGTTTCGTTTTAACTTTTTATTTGTTTCTACTTTATCGACGCCGAAAGAATTTATAATGATTTTCTGATAAAAACTTTATTCGCGTCAGATTTTTCCCCTGCTTTTCCGAAATTATAGCGTGTTGTGCGCCAACTTTTCAATAGTTGTTAAATATACCGTGTGTAGTTGTAGACACGCGAGGGCTCCGATAATGGCCACAGCCGGGTGGATTTATGAAGCCAATTTCTACACTTGACGCGTGTACTCTGCATCAATGCATTGAAAAAATTGATCGAAAGAATTAGCTGCACCGTTCGTAGTTTCTTTATCTCGAGTTGTATTAAGTTTTTTTAGTCTCTCAGGACATTTTCAAATCAGTTATGGTGCCTTTGATTGAAGCTTTGACATCGCGAACGACGATAGGGCGACAAAGCTGACATTAATGAGAGGCAATTTGCGACGCGTCAATGGTGTCGAACTAATTATATCACAGCAACAGAGATATAATCGTCCAATTTAGTCGGAGTGTGAATGTCTGATCGGAACAATGGCTTTACTAATGGAATATTAAAATAATTGACACAGTTTCCACGCATACCCAAAAGCACCGCATTTTCGTTATTAAATTATAGTGCCTTGAAAAGGAGATTAAATATTTTTATGAAATTTGATGAGTGAGTATATTAGCCGCAATTGTAAAAAAAAAAAAATCAGGCGGAACTTGAAAAATAGCAGCTGCAGTGAAACTTAATTAATCCTAGAGCTTATTCAGTCTTCCAGAAGCACTGTAACAGCAGTTTCGAACTTGTAGACTGCAATTATACCCATTCGGTTATATTTACATTTAAAAGATATTTATGCGGATGAGTGAATCGTATACTTTTTTTTAATATAAAATTTATACGAAGATTTTTAAAAAATGTTGACAGTTTTATGGATGGAGTAATTAATTGAACGAGGACAAATCCAACGAAAAAATGCCATTATTCCGTTTTTGGAGAATCATATTGGATAATTGTATATACACATTATCTACGAAACATGAATTGTCCATATATTTTTATTTCTGGCATGAATTGCCATTGATTCCGGATAAAAAAGTTTCTCCCATACCGGACCACACGCTGTGCCGGAACAACGCGGATACGTGTGTTCCCAGGTGACAATGTTGTGAAAGCACGGTGTTTCGGTACGAGATGCTGCTTGCACAGATCCAGCTCGCTGTAGGGCTCCACGTCGAGACTGTTGAATTTCCTATGTGGTGCTGGAAATGCACAGGTACAATGTGAGTTTAGTGTGCTCTACTGTCACAATATTATTACCTGTGGATACACCTGCATCCTTAGGATGCAATAGAGTAGAACCCATGCCGTGAGGTTTCTATCTAGAATCATTTATTCGTTATATCATTACTATAAGCACATAATGTGCTCGTCATGAAGCCTGACTTTGAATCATAACGTGACGACACTTTGCACCATTGACATTGTCTGTCGATTAAGAAAGCTCATAAATAGATTGTGGAAACGTTGCAGAGTCCAGTTGCGTTACGTTAATGTATTGACATTGCACACCACTAACATAATTTGATTGTCACAGACGTTGAAGTAACATTGTTAGTAGAATATCATGTGTACGTTAAAAAAACTGATTTTAACCTTTACGTTACTACGGTTTGCAAAGTTAACATTTCCTTTAAATTACCATTGGCTGTAAACCTTTTTATAGACATGTTGTGCAAACGTTAAAGAGTTAAGTTACATTCTTGTCATGAATTTACATGAATCCTAACACCTGCCATTGGGGTCGTTTCGTTACAAACTCACTCACTCGTCACCAAAGTTGCCATAACTTTATCACCAGTATTTTATGTAACGATTGCACATTTTTCTGTACACAATTGTAAAGTTATACCGACACGCAACAATAACATTATGAGCATGTAAAAAATTGAAACGTTGCAAGTTACTTCTACGTTTATATATTCTCTGTATTCCACAAAAATAAAATTGTTACATGTCAGTTCTATGTTAAATGGTCGTAATAAAACTTTTATGATAGAATCGGTTCAAGAGTGATTTTATTTCTGTTTAGAATAGCTCAAATCATACACCGCCCTTTGATAAATACCTGGCCGTCCGAAAATTAATTAGGAGCTTGGTACTAAAGAAAAAATTTCTTTTCACTCTTTGCACAGCAATTAACCGTTCGCAAAGGTCAGCTCTAGATCGTTTTGCTCTGCGCCCGCAAAGCGAATTTTCAAAAGGTGAATTGAAACTTCAAGTACCATTTCCAGCTTTTTCGATTGTGACATAATAATCGGAGTGCATTGCGGAAAGACATACAAACAATCGCAACTCCACGTTTACGTTTCGACTGCGTAAAGCTAAATGCGAAACTCTATTCCAATAAATCGAAAATTCGCAACACTTTTGCGCGTCAAATTGTCTCGCATGAACACAGTTTCCCCGCTTCGTCATATCCTGTCTGTAATGAAGAGTATGATAAAATATTTTTTCAGTCGAACGCAACAACGGAGCTAGAGTAAGGGTTCGGAAAAATGTATTAAAATCAATAACTCATTTTTCAGGGCAACGATTCAATAATGAATTGAACTTTCATTTTATGAAGATGGAGCAACTATTTTCCGAACTACTAGATTCGATTGTTACTTGACCTAATTTAATTTTAATTTGATTGATTTCATAATACACAAATAAATTCTATTTTCTTTTGAAGTTTCGATGACCGCAATAATATGTTTTTCCAACTCTACAGACTTTTCAATAAAAATGTTTGTTGGAACTCGATAACTCAGTATCGATCAGCCGACGAAGAACCTTTTCAAAGGTCGTGGCAATACCTGAACTGCCAGACTGTTATCGACTTCAGCATCGATTTGCGTTTCCATGTCGTTTCTCTACGCCGTCGTTTCTATTTAATTTAACTCAAGCCCCCTATTATTGTTGAAACCACAGAAACGACTCCGAATTCTCGCTACGAGTCCGCGTGGTTTCCGAATGAAAAGAAATAGCGATTATCGCTCAAACTGATCCATTGTCGATGGTCGAACAGCCTACGGTGGGAGATCGTAAATTCAAATTTCCTCGAATGCGGCGAGTTTAATCGGTGGATTTTATTCGTCAATAAAGTACACTCGTTTGCCGATATTCTGGACCCAATTTTAACGTTTACGGTTGTCCAATTCCTCGACGTGTCAAACGAGTTTTATCAAATATCCGACCCAAATATCGTGAATAACTACTCGTGCATTCAAAAAGTACAATAATTTCAGTAATGCGAAAAAAAAATAAAGATTTTTTTTTTAAGTCGAATGGCAAAGAGCCGGAACTAAATACAATAAGGTGGATGGTTCTGGCTGTTTGTGACGCTGACAATTTTTGTCGTAATTATTTTTTCATTGCGACAAAGGAGTGTCGAAAAAATGTTCGGATTAATTACTCGTCCAGACAATTTTCACGTCAACCGTGAGAGCTGGCGAGTAACCGATGCATTTTATTTTCCGTGGAAACGGAAAATTCGCAAAAACTTCATAGTCGCTCATCGTTGTAACTCCCCTTTCGCCGGTCCATTACCCATTGTGGAAATTACTTAGCGATTAATCTTCGAGGAATTAAAAAAAAATACAATACCAACGAACAGCAACTGTGACGTTTAATTTCTCAGAATAATAATAAACATGATTTTTCGACATTCCACAAAAATATAAAGCTACCGAAGATATTTTTATATATATTTTTTTTCAGAAACATATTATAATACTCGTTGGGGAAGAGCAGAGTAAGGCGCACAATATACGTTGGAGACTCGATATGCATAAATAATTATATATTTTTTGTCAGGCACTATACATGAGAATTATTTGCAACAACGAAAATAGTTCACAATATTTTTTATTCTCATAAATAGTACCAATATATTCTCATAAATAGACCACTATCGCCTACCTTTAATTTCATACCACTTTTTACTTGTGAATTAGAAAAAAAAAATAATGAAAAAAAAAAAAAAAATGGAAAGACCGGAGGATATTGATGAAAGATTTTCTTTTTCACGATATAGATCATTCGTATTACAGGCCGTACTTTAAATCGATTAAATAATTTCAGGTCACTGAGTATCGACGGCAGACCGGTCGAGGCGGTGGAGCGAGCGCGAGACGGAACTGCCTGCGCTTACAGCGCTTACCACAGCACCAAGGATCTTCAACCGAGCGCGCGTGGTCAGCGCGAAGAGTTGCCGATAACGATGAGGGTCCGAGGATCCGGATACCTAACGACATGCCTTCAAATAAAATACTACAAGTGCGGTGACCAGAGTCATTGCGAATGGGGCTCGCGATTGCACTGCATAGAGCTCGATTGCTCGAGCGTCGACGGTCGTCCGGTCACCGTCGATAAAGAAACGTATCGCAAGCACGGCATCGAGTCATAACCCACGTTTGATTTTATTCCAAAAATAAACGTCCCAAATTTCAACACGAAACCTTCTCGCTCAGCCTAATCGCAGCATCGAAGAAACAAAAAAAATATATATATTACTAACGTTTATAATACATATTACAATAATACGTATTATTTTTTCACGAACAGTTTTAATCTATCCGAAAGAGAAAAAATTAATAAATAAAAAACGCCGAGTTCGCGATACGCTTTTTATGCATTTTTTAATACGCGATGAATTAAATTATAAACGTAACATGGTCTGAAAAAAAAAAAAAAAAAAAACAGCTTTTTTGTCACCGAAAGTGAGATAAATTGATCTTCGCGTACTTTAATGTTTCTAATCTTCGAGATTTCCTGCGATCGACGAATCGCGAATTTGTGCCATTTTGCGAGGATACGAAGAAAAAAAAAATTTATATATACATTAGACGTATTATTTTTTCACGAAGAATTTTAATCTATCTGAGAGAAAAAAAAATGTTAAAATTTAATATGTGTGATACGCGATTAATGAAGGAATCAATTGATTAGTAATCGTAACATTATCTGGAGGGAATTTTTTTTTTTTTCGCTAAAAGTGACATCAATCGATATTCGCGTATGTAAAGTTTCTGAACTTCGAGATTTCCTGCAATTGACGAATCGCCAATCTGTGTTATTTTCATCGATATAAAAAAAGAAAACTATTCATAGATTCTCGCATAGAACAGGGTCCGTCGATCGGACAAAGATGCAGGCAGTAGCCACGGCAACTGACGCAGGAATTCGTTTCGAGGGACAAAGCGAAGCGCTACTCCGGGTCAGTGACGATCAATGAAACTGCAGCCCGTCATTGTCGAGGGCCGATCGATCCTGTGCGATAAATAATTTATAGACCGTTGCACCGCGATTATCCTACGTTATATTAATTCTTACGTACAATCGATGGCGCTATCACACAACTTATTTTTCTGTTAACTCGATCAGCTATTGTTCCCGTCGACGGCTTTTATCCTCGATGGGGCGTACTCGCGACTATTTATTTTTTTCAACACTCGTAAAGCTAATTGTCGCCATGAACATTTGTAACGAATGCTCAAATTCACATTAAATACGATAAATTTTAAAGTTAACTGTGTAATGATACCGAATCATCCGACTATTTGCCGTTGTTTAAAAAAAAAGTATATCTGTATATGAGGCATTTTATCCCATTTCGAACTATCAAAAACGCGACCGCTTCAGAAAAATGCGTAATTTCACCACGATTCATAATTTTCTCATTTTATTTTAGATATGCCGAATTTGAACTTAAAAAAACAAGCTGTATATATTTGTAACTACGAGACATACAGAAAAATGTTACGGCGAAAAAAGATTTTTAAAAATGTTTCCGAATGTCATTAAAAACTAAATCTTTTGTATCTGGATCATTTTTCTGTACGCGTAAGTAGCTGTAAGGATATAGCGGTAGATAGAGTGGAGTTTGATCTACATTAAAAACAAAATTTCCCCAAGTGAAAAAAATTACAAATATTGAAAATTAAAAAAATACAAATACTGATGGATGACGATCTTTTTCTGGGAGATGTTGAGTTTTTGGCAATTCGAAACGGGATCGAATGCCACTTATAATATATACATATATATTGTGCATACGTGCAACGAATTATGTCAATATGGTTATTGTAAACTATGTGTTATACCGCTTCGATCACAGTGGAGTAGGTGTGTCGGTTTTGGCCCGGATCTATTTAGCTGTGAAAACCAGTCGAATTCGATAGAAAGTAATGAAAAAGAAATTAATTATCTAACAATCGGCGCGACAGAAATATTAAGTAGTACAATAAGGCCACAAACGGTGCAACTATTTCGCTCACGCTACATTAACCAGGTGATGAAAACATATCAGATAACTCAACTTATTCTGAAAGTTACGTCTTATGAAAAAAATATATTCTATAAATTAAAATTGAACAAAGGTACGCAAAAGCAGCAGATTGTAAATGCGCTGCGTCGCAAGAAAAGCTATATTCTTGTAGTATGAATTGTAAAAAAAAAATAAAAAATGAATCTGTATTTGAAGGCAGACAAAAGTTGTGCTTCCGGACGCTACGGACGGTCCGAGAAGAAATTTGAGGCAACGCCGTGTTTTTATGTTACTCGACATATAAAACGTATAGTTGTTGTAAACCGCTCGCTTTGTGGCATATGTCGTATGTGATGATGTAATGAGATAGTAAGACGAAAACAGAATACGATCTATTTTTGTCGTCCTCGATAATCCTATATTTCACGATTTCATGGTATATTTACAAGTATGTATACATCGATATAATAAAAGAGTATCTTTGTTAAAGCCGGACGTTTCGTAAATTTGAGTAATTGACACGTTGTTTGCCAGTCCAGAAGAAAAAAACTAAACTCAATTAAATGAATTTGTTATCACGTTACCGTCGGCCTGTAATTGAGCAGAGCATCGGACAATTCTCGGTCGCGCAATTCACCGATTTTCATTCGCATTTTAACGGCCAATTTGTTCGAGCCTCGTATGAACATTGCCGAGTGATGAATTGCTATTCTGTACATCAACGGGCACCAAGAGCTCTTCACTGTGCCTCTAACGAGCGCCGTGAGGTACGATTCTATCAGGGAAGAGTCTTCTTCGACCGGATACAAATATTCGTCTATAGGAATCACCAATTTCTCGATGGTCAATCGCAGGTATCTTAGGGCGCCGGCGTGCTCGGACCATAGTAATTTCCGGTAATGAACGTCGTGCCGTTGGGCGATCGGCACGAGCAACGCCATGGCGAAGATGTCATTGCCGTACGAATTGGCACAAAAGCTTTCGCACATCGACGTGAAGAGATCGGTGAAAGAGCTGAGACCTGGTAGATCCGACGTGAAGTCCAGTGACCAGTAGTTTTTTCTTAAAAGCGAGGTCATCGCTTCGACTAAGAGAACCGAGACGTTTTCGTCAAGGTAGACGGTGTCGCATAGATATATCAATATCAGCCTGCTGAATCGAAGACTCGGAGATAAGTCCCGAGAAAGTTCTGGCATACTCAATTCGAGACTGAGGAGAGCAACGATTCTCGTCGTGTAATTGTCGTTCCAATCAAGCTGGTTTTTGTGATCGGTATAAGCCGCGACCAAAGGAAGATAGAGCCAGTCTTTCGGCATCGCTGCTTGTTCCCAACTTCCGCTCGAGGAAACATACTCCTCGTACATGGAAGTGAGATTCTTCGGTGGTTGATGCAGCGAACTCGAAGATGCGCTGCTAGCTGCCTCGAGCTTCAAGGCCTTCAGATTGTTCGATAATTTTTCCAGTCTCGGTAGATCGTTCGATAAAATCGTACTGAGGATTTCGCGAACGGCAAAACAAGCGTCACCCGGTAAAGTTGACACGAGCTTTATCGCTATTCTCAGGGCAACTTCCTTCGCGGGGATGGTAGCGAGACTACCAAGGTGATTCACCGCGCGAACCACGCCGGTGGCGAGATATAGCTCGGCACGAGTGTACCAGGAACTCTCAAGACTCCAGTCGTTGACCGACAGTCTGCGTATATATCTTATGAAATCCGAATTGTCCACCACCGCTTGCAAGGCAGATTTATCGCGCGTTGCGCTCAGTGCGTTCATCCACGTGGCGAGAAACGGTATACACGAGTTCAACGCCACAGCGGGCTGAAGTTGACCGTTTTGAGTCAGAACTCCGAGATTCGGTAGAGATGTCGGATCTCGCTCCGGCGCTGGCTTGCAACCGCTCACTAAATTCGATGTCGAACTGAAACGATAAAAATACGGTTGAAGCTTCGTATATTGTTTATGAGCCTAAAGATATTTGCACAAGGTGAAATTACATCTGTGGCAAGTCTTTGGCAATGTGATTTGGGAGAGATAAATTAGTCAGTTGCAGAATTGTATTCTTCAAGCTGACTTCCCCATGCAATGTTTGAGCGATCCAAAACAGAGACATTATAACTCGATGAAGTTTACTTTTATGTTCATATCTTCAGGTTCACCATCGTTTTTAGGGAAGATGAGCATAAAAAAAATGTAATAAGCATTATCATCATAAGTGTTCTAATCGTTGAAATAAAAATATATTTTACCACAAGTTTGCGAATAACTTGGAATTTGAAGACGAGGCAAACTTGAACGACGAGACGTCACCGGCAGCCGTCAGAGTTTGTGCCACCAATTTCGTTTGGCTCCACTGCAAAAGATCAGGACAATATAAAATTTGTCATTGACAGCTCGGTGAGTGACAATTAATTATTCGTTTATCGATCTACCGACCGTTGGTGCGGAGATAGAGCTCAGTTGGGTGCTCCATTTCGTCAAGAGAGTGGAGATATTTATTCTCAATGACTCTTCGTGGACGGCTATGTCTATCAGAGCGGCTGCGTGCTCGCATACGAGCTCGGAGGAGCTACCGAGATCGTGGTTGCTCAACAGAAGTTGAAGCTGCGAGACGAAAGCCAAGCGAGCACCAACGATGCTGTCCAATGCTACCTTGTGCGACAACAATAGCTTCCATAGACGCAGACTTTCGATGGAAAGGCGTATACCTATGCTGCAAGAAAATGAAAATTCCAGCAGCGGGATTGAATAATAGAACATTATGCTATTAGGACGGCAAGTGGCTTAATTTTCACCGAGTGCAAAGTTGCTGTATTTCTATGCCCGCAACGGCGTGGAAAGTAGCCGATTCTTGGCAAACGAAAGAAAAGTGATTTAGCGAGAAATTTTTCTATTTTCGGCGCGCTCATCGACGACCGCTTTCCACCCCCCAATGCATACATGAAACAAAGTCTCCTCTAGAGGAGTTGAAAAAAAATTATAGTTCTTCTTGAGCGATAAAAAAAAGCGTATTTACGTGGTCGTGCTCGTTGTATAGGACATGAGCGAGTGAACTATCTGTAGATCGTTT